>PVJA010007087.1:53294-70376 GCA_004027025.1 Myocastor coypus
AGAAGAAGAAGAAGAAGAAGAAGAAGAAGAAGAAGAAGAAGAACAAGGCAAGAAGAACATGTTGGAGGCCACTGCAAGCGGCTCTGAGCAGGATTTAAAATTAATCAATTAGCATTCTATGTTTGCTTGTGAGTCCATCCCAGGCCTAGGCCCTTGTCTGGAGATGGGCAACAGATTCAGAGTCAGTGAACCTCTGTGAGTCACCGGCCCTAGCTGAGGCCTGGAGTGGCCCATGATGCCATAATTCCTCAAAGGACAAGATCAGGTCATAACTGAGGTCTCCTGGCTTCAACACCAATTAGATGGATACATAGATATTTAAGTAGATAAATAGAAATTCTGCAGGTCTCTCACTTCTACTGCTGTGAACATCAACCAGAGATTAGAAAGTCCCCAATCAGAATGATCCACTACTTGGAGAAGTCTTTGAACTGACTCTCAGTCAGTCTTAGAAAACATAATATATGGAACACCCTGAGAAGTTCTTTGTCTCAGTTCCCAAAGAATCTTAAAACTGAAAATGAACATTTACATGTGCAATGTGTTACACAAATTCTTCAGCACAAGACTTAGCTAAAACTGCTGTAATTCAGTTAAAAATTTTACTTCCATCAAAAAGAACCTGAAGTTTTTAGAAGAGATTAGACAGACATTCTATTATTGTTTTTGTTTATGTATTTCCACTTTCTCTACTAATTGTAGTCTTATCATATCCCCCGTGATGAGAAACAAAATCCTAGAAGTGAAACCAATAAATAAAATAATACAAAAACAGGATAACAGAAAATTACACAATTGAAACTACCTTTTTAACTTTCATAGAAGGAATAGTGTTCCAAGAGTGTTCTATCATTTAAAGTAATTTAATGCATTGAAGCATTATAATTTATATCTCAGTGTCTCCCAAGAGGCTTTTCAAATCTCTCAAGGTCAGTCAAACCCCCTCTGGACTTACATCTGAACCATGAAGAGTGCTTTGTAGAACTGTTGTCAGTGTTGGCCATCTGGATGAGATCATAGGCAAAGCTTTCAGAAGACAACTGAATTACAGGGATGTATAGCAGCTGGCTTGCTCCTAGGAGGTGGAGCTTCAGGAAAGAGGTGGGCCTCAAAGGATTCACCTGGCTCCCTGGGTTCCCTTTTACCTGTCTTTGATTCCTTTTTGCCAGTCCTAGGCAGTTATTTCTCTTCCATGCCCCCTGCCACCCTAACTTGTGACCTCCTAATTTAAGACTGAAAATTTTATAAATTATGAATCAAAATAAATCTTCCTCCTTTGGTCTACAAGTATCTAGTCTTTTGTTCCAGCAATAAAAACAATAAGATAGCTATCCAATACATGAGTTCTTTGCAGAGTGCTCTGGGTAACTCAAATCTCCCTTGTGCAACATACGGAGACAATGTCTGTGCTTCCTTTGAGTAAAACTACCCTGCTTTTTGACTATGTTTGTTTTCGTTTTGTCTCCAGTGCTAGGCCAACCAGTGATGGAACTTTATTCCTAGACCCCTTCCTTCTTCCTGCCCCCCTGTCTTTGTTCCTTCTTTATCTTTACTTCAGAGACTCTCACAAAACAAATCAATAGCAAAGTAAGCTAAAAAACAATGAGATTTTAGTTTATCTCGATACTATAAGATTTGCTTAAAAACATTTATGATATTATGAGTAAACTTAATACTGAATTTTGTGAAAATTCGTATCAGTATTAAAATATTAGATAAGCATTTCTTATAATCATATATAGTTCATATATGTAGTTCATATATATATAGTTCATATATAGTCTACATTATAAACATAATAAGATGAACTTGATTAGAGACTTTGTAATTCTAAAAAGTCATCATAAGAGATTAAGGCATGTTAAAGTAATTTTAAAACTTCTATTTCCTACTAAAACTAATATAGTATTGATTTAGATTAAAGTAAGGACCACTGATAGGGCCTATGAGATAGCTTAATGTGCCTGCTTAGGGAGGCTCAGGCATGCATGACCACACCTGTTCTCCCAGCCCTGAAGAGACTGAAAACAGGAGGATCATAATGAATATGAGCTGTGTAGTGAGATCCTGTCCCAATCCATTAAAAAGAAAAGAAGTATTAATAAATCAGAGCTGTAACAGAGAACATTGTTAATGATGATGACTTCTTTGGAGATTTTTAAGTCTACCAGAACTTATAAAGTTATAAAACAAATTATCTCTAATTTTTACATAATTGATTAATTTTTGGTTCTCTTGCCAACAACAAATTTTGCACACAGAAGCCAATAGAATTTGTGCACCATATCAAAGGATGCTGATGTACACATTGAAATCAAAGCCCTTAAATATTTTAAAATATCTTTTGAATGTTAAACAATTATTTTATGACAGCTGAATTTCAGCTTGCTTAACAATCCAATTTTGCTTTGATTAATAACCCAGAGTGTAAAATTGTATGACTAAAGACCAAGACTTACAATGAAAACAGTTACTTATTGCATAATAAAAGGTGTTCATTTACTTTCAAACTTTAAAGTTCAAAATTAATTAGCCCATCAAAGTACAAATGTTCAACCATGCCTAAATTTTATTAATTTCAACAAAGGAAATGAAAATGTTGTAAAAACAAAACTTAATGGGAAATTAAGTAACAAGGGAACTAAAGTATTCTTATTAACCTTAATTCTTACACAGCTTCTGAGTTTAATTGCCAGATGCACAGTACGCTCAATTACGAAATCACTCAGTTTCTTCAGAAAACTTTAAAGTTGAGGTTACTTTCACATGTATGCATAGATATTTATTCTAAAACCTTACAAAGTAAAAAAAAAATACTTGATGGAGATGATAAAAGAGTTACCATAACAAGAAAATCGTTTTCTGAAGTGGGGTCAAATAGAATAATTTCATAAGGGTGAAAATGGTGAAAAATGGTGATATGTAATATATATTTTATTTTCCTTAAAATTCAAATTCTTTTTTCAATTAGATGGAACAGCCTAATAGCAGAAGTCATTCATTTATGCATCACTCATATTTAATGATTAATTATGAAGAAAATTTTGAAAAATTGTTCAAGAAAAAATATTATTTAAGAACTAAAATGGTTTAAAATAAATTAAAGTACCAGCAGAATGTAAGTCTTTGGCACATATTTCTATAGATCCACATAATAATACTGTAATAAAAATTTGAAATAGTTTTTATCATAGTTTTATTTCTGGAATTTAGGGCTAGCGAGATAGTTCAGTGGACCAGATTTCAATAATGAATAGTACACCAGTGCTGCCCCCAGGCATACTGAGCCAGCCACCGAGTCCATGGTGGTGCACCCCTGCGATCTCAGGGCTGCGGAGGTTGTACACAGCAGGGTCACTGTAAGTCTGCCCTGCGTAGTGAGACCCTGTGGAAAAAAAAAATAAGAATTTAGAAAAAAAATTTCCTTCAAATTCATATTTACAACAATTTCATGAATCTGAAGTTTATGCGACATATTATTTGTATTATTTTACCTTTTTCATGCTTATTTTTAGCTACAAGTATAGTATGTATTCATTAGCATATGTTTTAATGGCTGCAAATTAAGTATATCATGTATTTTTAAGAATTAAGAATCACCAGTTTCAAATATATAAAGTCAACAAGTTTTTCTTTTTCCAACTCTTCACTATTCTACATGTATTTTGAAACTCGACAAATGGCCTTCCCGGAAAAATTACCCTGAAGGTTCTACTTTTCACAGTACTTTTGCCAGTGTGTTAATTTTATTTTCAACTGAGTTGAACTGAATTAAATTTTATAATTTTATTCGTAATACACCAAAACATACATATAATAACTATACAGAATACTTTATTCATGTATATAACATCAAATTATTTGTTGTATAGTAATCGTTTTTAGGATACATATACATTTCAAGACATAACAGTAAATACTTTGAGCTTTAAGGCATTTGGGAAAATCTGTGTGTGTGTATTTACTCCGCTATTTCTCCCTTTCTTCTGATCATTATTCACACCTCCCTAGGCCACATGGTACAGAAGTCACTCTTAAAAATTCATTTTAACTGGGTGATTTTGTTTCCTGTTGTAAGCTGATTCTGCTTACAGCAGTTTAATGAAACCACACGAATTAAATCTTCTTCCTCTTAATTTACATCATTTTTCATAAAACTCACAGGCAGCTCTTTTGTTGCTTGTGCTATGCTTTCAGTATGCAATTTGTTATGCTCCTGTATTTCTTTGACTGACATCTTTCGTATATATCCTTATTATAACTTACTGTACAAATGTTTGAAGATAGTCATTAGTGAGAAGGCTCCTTGCTCTAAGAGGAAGCAGTAGAGTTGTAAATTACGTGAGCAGAGCAAGAAAAGATGTTGCCCAGGAATTTAAAAGCATTTTGCTTTTATAATTTGGATAAATTAATTCAGTACGCTAAGGAGCTATGGGAAATTAGTTACATTTCAAACAATTTGCTTTGTAGAAAGAATGTTTTACTAAGATTGGCCCTTGATCTCATCATTAAGGGAGGTGCTGACCTTATACACTCCTAAGGAATTCAAATGTTGTACTAAATGTTGTACTAAATGTCTTTTATATTTAGAAAGAGTAAAGAGAGAAGCATTAAGGAACCAATAATTCTATTAAGAAATAAAATGTATTTAATAAGTTTAATATGTTTTATAGCCAGTGTTATTTTTCATTTTTAGTATGTCTTTTTTTTTTTTGCTAGACTGGGGTTCAAACTCACGACCTTGCACTTGACAGGCAGGCATTTGTGCCACGGAGCTATCTCTCCGGCCCCTATAGTATCTCTTTTGCACAACTTGCTTTATTCCAAACATTTTATTATATTTGAAGACATCATATGAAAAATGTTCTTGAAAACTGGACTTTGTAATGTATAGAAAAAAATTATCTGGGCTGCCTTTTGTCACTGAGACTAAGTCCACGTGTGGTGATGCATGCCTGTAATCTCAGTGTCTGGGGAGGTTGAAAACAGGAGGATTACTATAAATCCAAGCTGCTAGAGAGACCCTGTACCAAATTCATTATACAATTATTCAGGAATGATAGTGAATCACAAATCTCAGGAAACTAGTAGGGCTTCAATCAATGTTAGATATTACCCATTGGCAGAAATGTAAACCAAATTCAAAAGAATAGATAGGATTACAAAACAGCATTTGCTGATCAGCTCCAGCACTCTAAGGAAAGAATCTCTCAATATTTTACAGCTTATTTTACAGATAAATTGTAAGGCAGTTCCTCCATATTATTTGTGATATCTGGAAGACTGGAACCATCACCTATATGGAAAAGGGAGAATTAATGTTTTGTTGAAATAATTATGATTCCATTATTACTGAATTACTGTGTCTGTACAATTTGTATCACATACCTAGTTAAAATTAATGTTAACTGAAACTCAATTTCTTTGAAAATTTCCTCATGAATGAAAATGGAAGACATAATGTAGAGAAAATATTCCATGTTCTTATTACCACATGGTAAAGAGAGAAAGATCTGGTGATAGTCGTGGCTTGATGTCAGTGTTGTAAAACACGGGCCATGTTCTAGATGTAAGAACATGAAAAAAATGTTCTATACCTTCTATTTTATGAAGAAAGGGTATTTTTGAACTTTACGATTGCTTTAAGCTAAATCAAGATTTCTTCCTTCATCAATTTGTTCTATGAAGTATAAGAATAATATTTGAGTTTACAGTATGTGCATTTGTGCTATCACACAAGTTTCTAGCTCTCTTCTAATTTCATTGTCTTTGCCTTAACTTGGAACCAAGTTCTTTGTAGGCATGAACTTTTCTAGTTGGAGAATTCATTGCTCAGCCAGTCTTGCAGACATCATACAAGACATGATATAATAGATGGTGAAATATATATTTAAATGAAAAATGCAGTAAAAGATATATTGCTGTGAAATCATCCCAAAATATCAGTTTCCTTGAATGCATTTATCGCACTTCTGGAACTCCCATATTCCCCCTATCATTACCACATTTCACTCATAAGTATTCTCAGAACACCTTGTTCCTATTATAAATTCTGTGAACTCACAATGTATTTTTACACATTTGATTTTCTATCAATCCTATTTGTAGGTTTTCTATGCATTTGGGCAATAGTATATAAAATGGTGATATATGTCAATGATGATGTCTTTGATTTGATGCATGTAGTAGATAAGCATTTTTGTAGTTTCTGGAACTCTTAATCTGAAGAAGTGTCTTATAAAAGCAAATGATTTCGTCATAATACCAAAATTTGAGAATGAATATTTTTCCCAGTTGGTTTGATTCTGTTTATATTGTTTCCAATATTGCTTTCATTTGTGATGTGGATAGAATAATATTACTTTTCAAGCATAAAGTTCCATTCTGAAATTTCAAATAAATAGGAATAGGTGGGAAGACCACTCTTGTTTTTTTATTTCCCTACATTTCAAGAATACAAAAGAGAAACAATTGTATGTCTCCTAACATAGGTTCTATTTTAACAGAATTAATATTCAGGTAAAATGATGGATTGACAAGAAAGATACATTTTTACAGAGTATAATCCCAAGTGAACGTGCAGCGGAGTATGCCCACCAAGTTACTGCCAAGGTGACAATGCAAAGTTCTTTTCTCTATTTAACTTTCACTTTCTCCTTGTCTTTAAAGATAAAATTTACTTAATTTGAATGGTTTGAACAATTTAGATGTAATAAAACTATGTCATATATTTTAGTTTATTGAAATGATTTTTAACCTATTGAAGATGATCTCTTTTGGGATGTTTTGTGATGTACTCTTCAATGATATTTTGGAAGAAAGCAATGGTAACAATTTTTAATTATTTAATTCAGGAAGACTAATTGTTATATAACAATCAATATTTCTGCCACAATTGTGGTATCAGAATTAGAGACATTTTGTTGAGTAGATTATTTTGGTATTTAGATGTTTTTTAAAAATCAAAATTATTAGTTAATAATTATCTTAACAAATTTGGATTGTACTCATCATAAACTAAATCAATCCAATATAGTTCGTTCATAGCAATATATTTTCAAATGGTTTTCATGTACATATATATGATTTCAAATAATTCTTGTGCTTTTGAAAAAATGCTTCTTCTGAAGAAAAACTTCAAAATTACTTATACATAAAGTTTTATGACTTGGTTTGAAAATTTACAAATATCTCATGCTACGTATGAAAGTAACTAGCAAAATAAGAATGTGATATTGAATTTTGATAATAAGATCTATTTTTTCTCTTTTATTACTCAGTGATTATAAATTCTCGTATATGCAGACTGTGAACTATGGGAATATTGAAATATAATAAATGTCTTTTAAGATGTTATAGGCTAACCACTGTGTAACTCATAAAGTTCTTACTTCGATTATTCAATATAAAACCTATGAGATGCTGTACTAGCATTCTTATTTTATTTCTGATTAAATAGTCCACATGTATGAAACAACTGAACTTATATTGCCTAGTGGTTGGCCTAGGATGAAAGCCCATGTAACACAGTACTAAATCCAAGAATGACCCTGGCCAGGTATGCGGACCTGCACCTGTGGCATGCTGAGACATCAATTGAGACTGGGCATGGTGGTGTGTGCCTGTAATCCAGCTCTTGGGAGGCTGTGAACAGGTGAATCACTACGAGTTTGATCTAGTAGTGAGATTCTGAACATCCCTTATTATAAATAATAAAAAGTATAACTATGAACTGCCTCTATCAACTTGTTACATCATTTCCCCTGGAAACAGTGGAAAGTAATGTCCTTGTACTCAAGAAAAACAAAAAGCCCTTGTGACACATGGGACAAAGCCAAACATTCTAACAGAAATAAAAATCAACTTGGATTTATATAAAATAGATTCTTCAAGTAATCAAGCATGGGGTGTGTCAGACAGAGGTGGGCTATAAAATTCACAGAAAACATTGTACACCCCACAGTCATATCAGATGGGAATCCTTCTTCTCTGAGTGAATGCTAATTCATTACCGATCACGTTCTTCACCATGTTTCAGTTGTGTTTCTAAGTACAGACAACTTTTATTAAGGAATTCTTATCATCTGTAGGCCTCCAAAGCTGAAGCAAATCCCATTTGTAATTCTGCCTCTGAAAAATGATTCATCCGAAACTAATCTCAACATTCCTTATTCCACTCTCAAAGTCGTTACATGGGAAGCCAAATTCTTCTGCTAAAGACCTTCCACAGAATGCTAACACCATTCTTCTGCTCCAATCTGGGGTCCTGGTGTGTGGACTTTGGGTCCCACTACGTAGGCTGTGAGGAGCCTCACACAGGTTGGCAAAAAATTGCAGACATCTTCAGCAGTTTAACACTGAATAGAAAATGATGACTTCAGGGCCAAAAGACCTATGAGATAAATGTAGTTCTTTGTGAAGTTATCTCTAAATCTGAGACCAAATGGTCAGATCATTACGTTTCAAGATGAGGGTTTAGAACATGGGATGGTCATTGTAAGCAAACACCGAAGGATTCTGTTGGGTTGGATTTGGGTTTATGGATATTAAGTTGAAACAAACAAAAAATGTAACCCGGAATATGAAATACAGCAAAATTTACAAATTAAAACTTATAAATATATTTTATAGGCTATAAGGTTAAACAAAAGGCATATCAAAGAAATGTACAATGGTCAGATTTTGTTTTTATTTTTGATTTTTATGTAAAGTATCAAACTCAGGACCTTGTGCTTGTCAGGCAGACAGTTAAGCCACTAAACTATCTCCACAGCAATGATTTCTGAGGTAGTAAAACATATTTAGGTGATAGATAAAGAATAGACTGGATAGGGCTGGAGCTGCTTAGGCAAGCTTAAGCAACCACAGGGACTGCAGTTCGATCCCCAGCACCCTATTCTGTGCCAGCCCCACCCCCCGAGGGCAGGCTGAGCTGGGCATAACATGAAGTGTTTTGTTTTGTTTTGTTTTTTCCTTAAAGGATAGACTGGATATATAAAATTTCTTTTTTTCAAATTTATATTGTGGCCAGCTTAGCCCGCCCTGGAGGTGGTGCTGACACAGCAGTCATGCCGGGGATTGAACCATGGTCCCTAAGGTTGCCTAAGCTTGCCTAAGCAGGCGTTTTAGACTGCTGAGCCATCTAGTTCACCCTGGATATATACAGTTTCAAGCTGAGAAAATTACAAAATGCTGTGTGATTATGTCAAGAAGCAACCAGCTCGAAAATGAAAGTAAAGGAAAGTAAATATATATAGAAGGTGGCAACAGACCCAGAAGCTGTTTATGTTATTATCAAAGAGGAAGAAGTAATAAATAAGTAATTTTTTTTTGACCGGTGGCTCATGTTAGCTTAGGAGATATAAGTACAAGCTTACATCTGAAAATAAATAGCTAGAGTCAAAGCAAAGTGTGTAAAGTGTACAAGAAAATTTGAGCTTCATCAATATAGGAGTTATTTTTGAAAGTACTTCAGCAGAGGACATTAGCAGAAACTCCAAAAGTAGAGTAGAGAGAGGATTAAATTTGTTTAAGAAGCATAGTAAGGAAACGGTGAAACATGAGAACTGAAGATGGAGAATGGATGAAAAATAATCAGGGACAGAGAATGAACACATGTAGGTTCCATAAAATAAAACCTACGTGTCCACATGAGCCGACCACAATGCTGTAACGAACTTCACGTCTTACTTTTTCCTTCCTCACACTTCATGTGATTATGAAATCCTGATGCTTTGCTTGTACATTTCTCAGCCTTCTAAATTTGTGTTCTAATTTCCTTTGTTTTAGAAGAACAGGTTGTATTGATTCTTTCGAAGTCAAACTTCATTGTTATTTCTTTCTCATTAAAATTAAGAAAGAATAAAATGAAGAAAACACTTAGAAACAATGAAAACATCAAACTTCTTAATTTCTGACCTATGTTCGGAAGTCTGTGTATTGTTTTCTTGTTAGGTCAGAAGTTCTTGAGTATGATGTTTGTCATATGGGTTAACAGCATACTATAATACTGAAGGGCTATAGATACATTCAAGAAAAGAAAATAATAGAGATTATTAAGGCATCCAAAGCAAAAACGATTCTAAGTACTACTATTTCTAACTTTTCTGTGAATGTGAGGAACTTTATCACCTTTCCTTTGCCAGGATTCTTTTTTTTTTTTTTTTTTCCCCGCTAACATAATAACACCCTTCTCAACACAAAAACTACATATTCAGTTGTAACTTTCTTTTATCTCTTCAGTCATTCCAGGAACAGGCAAGAACACCACAGGACAATGCCATGTGGATTACCATAATCACTGCTCACTCCTTTCTTTCTGAAACATTTGCATTACATTTTCAGCTCAGTTCTGAATGTCTCCTGATTTGGAGACTTTTTAGAAATAGTCCCTGAATTTTGAAGAACATCTAAAATTGTTAATTTCTCTAGAGATTTAGAAATATTAGAAAAAGTCAGAGCTTCACTTCAAATATGATTTCACGCAGTAATTCCTTGTTTAATATTAAGGTCAGAGATCCTTCCTGAGACTCCCTAGAACACTGTTTTATTCCTTGGTTGACCTGACCTAACTGCCATAGCTTTTGTGGCAAGCTAAATGATGGCCTCCATTTCACTGGTGGGCACAATTGTCACCCCTTTCTATTGTATCTTTACAAAGTTACTCTTTCCTGCTTCAAATCCTTTCTCAAAATTCATCTCCTAAATACACTGTAAACAGTTTTTGATGCATACAAATTATTGGAAATAAAAGAATTACTTTCTTTTGTCTAATTTTTTCCCTTCTTGATATACTATTGGAAACTTTTACATATATTTTTCTCACTCTACAAAACTAAATTTCCCACCTGCCTGAATATTTTCTCAACAGTTTCTTAAGTACAAACTTCTAATACCAACTTCTCCATGATCTTTCTAATCTGAAACACTACCCTATAACTTACACTTACCTATTCTGCCTGTTTTCTTTTATTATTTATTTATTTATTTATTTATTTATTTATTTATTTATTTATTTATTGTCTTTTTGAGACAGGGTCTCGCTATGCAGTTCAGGCTGGCCTTGAGCTCACTTTTGTAGCCCAGGCTGGTCTCGAACTCACACCGATCCTCCTGCCTCAGCCTCCCGAGTGCTGGGATTACAGGCGTGCACCACCACGCCCGGCCTGTTTTCTTCTTTTAAAGATTCTGTAGCACTCCTTTGTAGTTAAGTGCTAATAAAAGTAAAACTCATAATACCTAAGGGAATGACTTCTTAAGCAAATGTAAACTCTATGTTTTGATGAACGTGTAATCACAGACAACTTTCATATTATCAGTATACATTTCCAAGTTTTCATAGTGGTATTCAAGTATCCTCCATTTCTTCTACTACAAAACCAGCACAACCGAAAGGTATTGAAATGAATACCCTATGTTATTTCATTTCTCTCCCATGAGTGAGTACTAATAATATACCGCAGTGTTTTGAGTAATTATACAGAATATTATCTCAATTGTATTGTACTTATTTATGGATTCTAACTTGGAATTTTTTTAAAAAACAGATATATGTTTGGACTGTTTCTTGTTCAGAGGTTAGGGATATAGAGTATTGATTCCTTTTCTGAGATTTTTTTTCCATATAAGCATAACTTTGTTTTATGTTTCCCAGTTTTTAATATAATTAATTTTTTTGATGCAAGTTAGGAACTTGAAACTATACATGAAATATCTTGATTACATTTTTTCCATTACCTCACCTCCCTACCAATTCTCTTCTTCTTCTTGTTCACAAAGCTTTGTTTATATTTTATCCTTCTTTTTACATTTTTTTTTCTTCCCATTCGTTAGTTTCCTTTTCCTTTTGAACAATTATTTTTTCTAATTTTACAGCCCCTATTGTACATTTTGGTTCTTATTTATACCTTCTTACATCAGAGATATAAGGTGGTATTTACATGTATCTATTTTATTTCACATATGTTTATCTTTTCTTGATAATGATCATGCTTTTAGCATGAGAAATTTAGACAATATCTAATTCCACTAGTCCTCAAAATCTCTAATAACATCAAAGCAGAAATAACACTCTTTAACTCTCTCATTCCTAGAAGTAAGGATTATCTCAATAGCAAAACCAGAGAAAGAACCAGCCAGGAAAGACACAACAGGCCAATCTCCCTAATGAGCATACATGCAAAAAACCCCAATAACACCGGCAGTATAACATTCAACAAACCATCAAGAAGATAATACATCATGACCAAATAGGAATCATCCCAGAAAGCAGGGATGGTTCAACATATGCAAATTAATCATTATAACACATCATATAGACAGAGTCAAGGAAAAAAATCATATGATTAGCTCAATAGATGCAGGAAGCATTTAACAACAACACCCATTCACGATAAATGAATATATAAATAAATGAATTTTCCTTATATAAAATCTGAATGGAGGGCCGGCAAGATGGTTCAGTGGTCTAAAGTGCCTGAAGACTCTAAAAAAACAAGAACCAGCAATCAATCCAGCTACACCCCTCCTGGGAATTTTCTCAGAAGAACTGAAAACATCATATCATAGTAATATCTGTGCACCCATGATTATAGCAGCACAATTTATAATAGCCAAATCTTGGAAACAACCAAAATGCTCGTCATCTGAAGAATGGATGAAAAAGATGTGGTATTTTTATACAATGGAATATTACTCAGCTATAAAGAACGATAAACTAGAAGACTTCCTATGTTAGTGGATACATCTGGAATATATACTCATAAGTGAAATATTTGTTCATTTATATATTTGTTTGTTTATTTTTGTTTTTTGAACAGGGTTCAAACTCATGACATTGCACTTGCCAAGCAGGCATTTGTGCCATGGAGGTATCTCTCCAGCCCCTCATAAGTGAAATAAACCACACTTACGTGTGTAAATATCATATAGTCTCACTAGTGTAAGAACCCAAAAGAGGAAACAAAAGTGGCGAGGTATAACACAGTCGAATGGAAATCAAGGAGTTAAAGGTTAAACAACTAAGTGACTGCAAGCAGAAAACATAGGAAGCATAGCAGGAGCAAAACCATGTACAAGATGAATTAGAAAATTATCATAAGAATGTCCAAAGGGTTTATCACACTGAGGATAGCAATGTATAACAGTAAAACTATGCTTGAAATGCCTGTCATTCTGGTCCTTTAGATGTGTGCTGCTTCTAATATAATTTTAGTTACGGCTATTCTCCCTCTCAAGTAAATGGTTGGTTTACAAGGAAACAAAAATGGTATTAAATGACAGTAAGAAACTAGTAAAAATACAGAAGGACTGGCAGATGACAATTTTGTATATGCTTAGGTTTCTAAATTCCTTTGTAAAATGTGTAACTGCTTTTATCACATTCTATAAAGATTTATTTGAATATCAATGATGATACCAATTCCAAGTTAAATCTAAGATGTTTGATACTCAGAAAGACAGTGGTAAGCACAAGTACCTAAGTTATAGAGTAATAGTATCACTAAACTTTTCTTCTGGAGGGTGAAGAATGTAAGTTTATAGACCAAAAGTTGGAGAAAAAAAGGGCTACAAGGATTGCCAATACTTTGGCCCTAGCCCTTCAAGGTCAGTGAAGACTCAGGACATAAGAGAACCTGTGCTATAATATCCTATAACTCAGTGGTTTTCCAAATTTTCTGTTTAAAGAGATTATGGGGCCACAGAGGAAAGGGATTGAAGATATCCAGTGTACCTAAGGAGAGTAAGGAAGAGAGAAAAAATTCTCTCGGGCTTTCACAAAGAGTAAATTGATCAAGCAATGACAGTAACTCATCCAGTTGGCTGACACTGACAACAGTTCTACAAAACATTGTACATGGTTTGAAAGTTAACCCTGAGAGGATTTTTACTGACCTTGAGAGATACAAAAGTTCCATGTCTTGTTATACATGTCTTGCTTTAACTTGCCTTTAACCACCTAGCAGAAAAGTTTAACCATGAGGCATAAAATGTAAAGCTAGATTAGTATGCTGAGCTTTAAAAGGCTTAAATCAACAGCTTCCATCATTGTCAGTTTTGCCAATAACCCATTGTGATTATGGAACATTGGATTATGTATACAACTACTTTCTTTTAGTTCAATGAGAAGAAAGTTTTTTTGTACCAATAAAGCTCAGAAAAGTTATCACATCTACACTCTGTGCTCTTTATAACTAAAAGGAGGACAACAATATGCATTGTACCAAATACTGGAAATGTACTTACTACTAAGGTGTTTTGAAACTGTCACATTGTTATTTCTTGTTCAATGCAATAAAGATAAGGCAAAGTACCTGCTTAGGAAAGCTTAGGCAACTGCAGAGACCGCAGTTAGATCTCTGACACCACATGCTGCGCCAGCCCCACTCCCAGGGCAGGCTAAGCAGGCCACAATACAAAAACAAAACAAAACAAAACAAAACAAAAAAACCAAAATAACAACAACAGAAAAAAAAAAAAACAAGAAAGAAAAGAAAATCTGAATGGAATAGGTTATCTTTATCTCAGTCTGATAAAATTGTGACAAACCAGTTGCCAATTTCATGCTAAATGCTCTAGAAGGAAAGCTGTCACACTAAAATCAATAGCATGATAAAGGTGTTCACTTCCAATACTCCTTCACAATGTAGGTCTGGAAACATTAACTAGAGCAACAATTTTAGTTTTTAGATTGTGTTTCCTATTTTAGATTGTGACTACACAATTGTAGAAATATTTATGTCAAATACTCTGTTTTTTTAGACTTTACATGTATATGCAAATACAGGTATGTGTACATGTATGTGTATATATCCTGAGAGCTCAGAGTATTATTCACTATTGCCTTCAACAGTGTATATTATCCTCCAAGAATATTTTATCCACCACAAGGAAAATGTGACCATTTTATCAGTCTCTCTAACTGTAGAGAACTATAGCATTGTTAGTCATTTGCTTACAGCTAGTCTTTTTATGTTTCTGAAACCCAGTCTCTTTGGAAAATGAAGATCCATATGTACATCGTAAGTCCTACACGATGAGGGAAATGCAAGAGTGCTCATGAATGCCCTGTACCAGGAACTTCCTGGTGGGAAGCAGCAGTGGGTCTTAGGAATTGGTGGATATTAAATGAATGCATGTGTCCTCAGAAATACTTCCAGGGTCTGCTTCCAACGCTGAAACTTATAGGGATACGAGCATGGAAAATCAACATACAGATGAAATTCCTTACAATATGCCAGAGTTCTTCCCCTCCCTCTCTCTCCCTCTCTGTCTCTTCTCTGCTTTCTCATTGCCTTGAGGTAGCAGCTTTTCCTTACCTCCTCTTTCACCATGTTCATGGCTTGCACCTACCTAAAAGCAACTGAAGAAACCAAACATAGACTGAATCATCTGAAAGCATAATCAAAATAAATACTATTAAATTTCTTTAGAGAATTATCAAAGGAAAATAGGGAAGTCTAGAGTATAATTTAGACAAAGTTTTCTCAGTGTCTGGTTTTATTTTATTTTTGCTTTAAGACTATGAGGTTCTTTTGTAGATTGTTGGAACTATGAGAAAAAACATGTAGGTTAGGTACTTTTCTAAAGCAAAGTAACTAGTCCTCTGGTATGAATATCAGCATCTCATGATAAAAAGCGTCCTCCTTCACTTCCTTTTATGCTCCAGAAATGTTAGTATCCCACAGATTCTTTTTCACTTCTCATTCATCTTGTTGATGCAATCATATACTCTGTATTTTCCTGGCCCACCTGCCATTAATCATCAAGTTAGGTCCTAAATATGATTAAAAGTAAAAGTAAAGATAAGTGCCATCCAAAAAGAGATCCTGAAACTAAAGCACAGGATTGACAACAGCAGCAAAATGTGAGTGACGCTTTCTGCCACGTGGACCTGAGGATTCGCTCAAGTCCAAAGACTACACTGATTTATAATTACATCAGATTTTGGGGTTTCATGAAATGATACTCAAGTGACAAATAGTTGACAATTGATATTATATTTTATCGGTTGCAAATCATTCAATTAAAAATCTTATATGTATAAAAAATCATATAGTGATTATTTAAAATAAAGACAATTGAAGAATACCATTTTTGTTTTGAATACTCATTACTGATTTAAATAATATAAAGGGGGGTTACAATAATATAGGTAGGATTAGCTCAATTTGATGATGGCACAAATGTTAGCTGGTAACAAGTTTTAACTTCATAATACTAAGTAAAGGGATATCATTATTTACTTAAGAAATGCAGAGTCCCAACCGAGTCCCAGCCGGTAGCACAGGCCGCGCGTCCGCCGGGTAAGCTGCCTGCGCCCCTCTGCCCCACCTCCGCGCTCCTGCGACTAACTTCCTGTTCCAGTCCCGACCGAGTCCCAGCCGGTAGCCGAGCCCGCCTTCCCCTCCCTCGCTCCTCCCCCCCCCCTTTTTTTTTTGTTGAACCCCTCCAGTGCAACCTCCAGCACTGAACCCATCAAACATCTTGTCTGGCAACCGATCTGGTCCACGAGCCTACCAGGACTACTCAATCCTAAAGCTCCACCTCCACCTACAGACCACATCCGCTGGGATTCACAGAAGCTAGCAGCCAGAGCTCCATCACAGAGTCAGGAACCTCTGTGGAGGAACCAGCCTGGAGTCTCCAGACCAAACGCCCATAGACACAGCATAACGCCACCAAAGTGCAGAGGCCGCTTCCATACAAAATGATAACAACAAGGAGTAGGAGGCAATCTCAGG
Source organism: Myocastor coypus (assembly GCA_004027025.1). NCBI lineage: Eukaryota > Metazoa > Chordata > Mammalia > Rodentia > Myocastoridae > Myocastor > Myocastor coypus. The sequence goes on from PVJA010007087.1 coordinate 70,037, forward strand.
GCCTGTGCCCACGCAAACCAAATACAGAAGACACTATCATGGAAGAAAATAGGAACCATACAGATGAAACCTCTGAATTGGTAGCGTCTGAGGCAGACACACATGTGCAAAAACTTATAGAGCAACTGAGATCAGAGATAGCATCTGAAGTAAAAAAAGAAATACATGAAGTGGAAAAACGGCTGGAGAAACGTATAGAGGACATTAGAGCAGAAATAATATCTAAAGTTGACAAAGACATGCCTAAATCAATAGCATCCCAAGTAGGGGAACAACTACACAAAAGTAGAAAGGAGAACAGAACAGAAATAATCTCTGTATTAGAGAGAGAAAGGATAAC
>PVJA010007088.1:0-70135 GCA_004027025.1 Myocastor coypus
CCAGTCTCAATCACCATCTCATCACACCTTGGGAGCAGGGCTGGCACAGCGTACTGGGGATTGAACCCCCAGTCCCTGTATCTGCCTAAGCAGGCTTTTTAATCTGCAAGCTATCTGGCTGGCCCCAGATGGTGTTTTTAGCTTTGTGAGTCAGGTCATTATAATAGGAAACTAGCCAGAGTAACTACAAATGGGCATGGCTATGTTCCAATAAAACTTTATTTGAAAAGGCAGTCTACAGGTGGCAGTTTGCTGACCATGGTTTTAAGGCATGCAGTTGGGAGGAAGGGCTGGCTAGGGCAGTGTGCCTGGGCACCCAGACCCACCAGGGACTACAGCCAGGATCGTGGTAACACAAGAGCTTATCCCTGGCACTGGGCCTCAGTGACGCGAGAGCTGATGTGAGACCTGCCTTTTCCAAAGTCCAAGGTGCCCCAGAGGCTGCTTGGCCCTGTCCAGGTGTGAAGAGGGAGGGGCTCCCCTCACCCAAGTCCTGCAGGTGAGGAAGCATCCGCCTGGCCCACAGCCATGTCTGTCACACATGTATGGTCAGTCCTGCGTGCTACAGGACTGCATGACACTGCAGAGCTGGCTGGGGTGCATGCTGGACCGAGAGAGACGGAGACCTATCCACACTGCCCTGTTCATCTGTGGAACGGTGGTGCTATCTGCTCATGACGAGATGGTCACCTTCTCTGGCCTTGACCCTACAGAACACGTCTTGTGCTACTAGCAATCGTGCCCAGGGCCTTTGTGCGGAGCCCCTCCCTCTCCTTTCTTTCTCCTTCCTTCCCTCCTCCTATCGAGACAGTCTTGTTAAGTTGCCCAGGCTGGGATCAAACTTGTGATGTTCCCGCCTTCACCTTCCACACTGCTGGGATTATAAGCACACAGCACCACACCTTGCTGGGAACATTTATTAACCACTGTGATCTGCTTCCAGCATGCGACCTGGACAGCCTCTTGCTGCCATCAACTAAAAGTGGAGGACAGAAGAGTAGAGGACATCTGGACAAGTCATCCAGACAGGAAGTGGAGGCAGGAGCCTCGGGGAAAGTCAGGAGGAAGCGGACCCACTGGCCTTGCCTTTGTCGCGATGCTGCGATGCTGAAGCCAGGGCAGCAGAGAAGCCTGCCCCGTTGGGGACTCTGAGGAGACCTGTGATTGCCAAGGAGGCCTGGGAAGCGGTGGCCTCCTTGAGAGGTCGCCACTGCTGATTTGTCTTTGCACCACTTCCAGGCCCAAATCCCTCTGTGGCCTGCGAAGCCACACGGGATCATGTCGAAAGGGCTCAGGGGGAGGGCACTCAGGGGCATGCCGTGTCCTCCTCCTCAGTGCCCACTATGCCCAGCTTCAGCAGTGCTGACCAATCAAGGAGCCTGAGCCCTGAGAGTCCGCAGGCTGCTGTCAAGGTGAAAGGACCCCAGAGAGAGCTGCAGCTGAAGTGGGAGCTGGCCCAGATCACCTCGGCTTCAGGGCGGGAGGCTCTGCCGTCAGCTGTGAGGTAAGGATGCTTATGAGACTGATAACTACAAGTAGGGAACAAAGGATCGTCCTAGAAAGTTAACCCCATTCAATTCAGAAAGTCTGAAAAGGGAAAAATGGAGCATTTCTGGAATAAGAACATAATTATTTAAATTTTAAGAACTGAGTAGACTGGCTAAAATTAAGTTGGGACACAGGTGGTAAAGTTTAAACTAGATCAGGAAAAATGGTCCATATTGCAGTGCAGAGAGACAAAAGATGGGAAATAAAGGGGCGAGATGCGGGAACGCAAGGCTGGCAGACGGCAGCGACACGCGTGAAACCAGAATTGTGAGGAATACTAGGGAAAATGAGGAACGGGACATATTTGAAAAGAAAAATATCCAAAATTCATTGTAAAATGCCAGTCTTTAGATTCAGGAAGTCCAATGTCCCAGGAAAAACAAACACTTGTCTACTTCCAGAGACGGTCACCACGGAACTATACTCTACTGAAGACAGAGCCATCTTTTCATAGTGCAGCCAGTGGCCTTGGCCAGACGCTGGACCAGCTGCTCACTCCATGGGGCAACGACAGAGGCCAGGGACTAGGATGGAGACGTCCCCAGCTCACTGGGGCTCAGCTTACCAGTTACTGTGTTTGCGATGTCGTGAAACCCGTGCGTACGACCACTCTGTTTCTCAGCTTTGGTGCAATTTCCCATAGAGTACATAGACATGGAATGTTTGATTATGAAACAGGCCTTGTGCCAGATGGTTTCGTCTGACTGGACTAAGGCAGGCTGGGCTGAGCTTTGGTGAGCAGCAAGTTAGGCGAGTGCTGCGTACTCATGGTAACTTCAACTTATGATGGGCTTCTTTAGATTTAGAAATTAAGGATCATCTGTGATAATGAGAATGCGATTATCATGCTAAATTTGTTAGCCAAAATGCGCTGCCAGAATACCTTTCAAAGATTAAGGTAAAATAGATATTTTTGCTAAATTTTTTTTTTCCACTAACAAACTCTCGCTGAAATAATTCCAAAAGGTTTCCTTCTGCCAAAGGGAAATTATCCCAGATGGGGTTCTGAGAAGCAAGAAGACAGGGTGAGAAGAGACAGATTGCTTTCTTTTAAAGAATGCTAGGTAACAATGGTATATGAGTCAAAAATCACTCCAAGGACTCTAATTTTTTTTGAGGAAAAATGTTAAAATTGAGCTTTAAATATGCATATTAATAATACTAGGGTAACTATTAAAATAAGCATAGAGAATATCAGTCGAAATAAGTACAAAAAACTGTTAATGTGTAAAGAACAATCCAGCCAGGCATGGTGTTGCTCCCTTGTCGGACCAGTGCTGGAGAGACCGAGGCAGGAGGATCGCCCCAGCCTGGGCTGTACACACAGTGCGCTCAAGGCCAGTAGGAACTACGTATTCCAACTCTGTCTCAAAAATCCAAAGAAAGAAAAAGAAAACCCAGAACAAAAAGGAGGACAGAATTAACAGCCCCAAAGAAGGCAGAAAAAAAAAGCTAAAAAAATAAGAAACAGAACAGAAAAAGTGGGACAAATACCAAGTGTAATATAAATGGTTAAGTATTAAAGTGCTTCAATAATAATAATAATAATAATAATAATAATAATATGCTAAGTTCATTCCCTGGTTCCACCAAAATAAATAAATAAATAAAATAAACTGGACTAATTGCTCCAGTTTTTTAAAAAATGGGTCATAAGATAGGATATTTAAAAAAAAATCTAGCAGTGATTGTTTGTGCTACACATACCTTAATATGTAAGGACAGAAAACTTGAGAGAAAAGGAGGGAAAACACCCAGAAAATACTACAAAAGTGAGTCCACTCTGCTTTGCTTAATATCTGGCAGAGGCTTTAAGGCATAACTTAGAAATAAAAGGCAGTCATAAGATAAATAAGGGTAAAAATTTTGCCTTGAAGAAAAAAATTACTCTGCACCTGTACAGTATATGCCCAATAATACAGCCACAAAACTGTAGCACCCAAATGCACTACCCCTCAAGGACAGGCTCTGGCCACCACAGCCACATTTTGACCTCACCACTGACACCTTAGGGAGTGGGACCACGAGAGTCCGTAAGCTCAGCCACATTGAGCTAGTGGACCTGTACGGAATACTGCATCTAATGACAGGAGGAAGACCGTTCTCAGGCTAGTTTTCAGTCGTCTTAACCTAAGATTTGGGAAAGTATTTCAAATGCCGCAAGGTGCTGGGTGACCAGATATTAACTGGAAAGACTAGCTAGGCTGTCAGTAAGTGCCTTAGGAATGATGAGGTGATGTAGGTCACCAAGGAGAATGCACACGCCCTCCCCAACGCACGCTCAGTTCCCCGCTCAGACCGAGCAGGTAAGGTAACAACAAACAGGTACTAGAGAGGCTACGACGTCCAGAACGACAGTTGAACCTCCACACGCAAGGTTCATTTCACCCAGAAATCGGACGGTGGTTTGTGACTGGCTAGGATGTTGCGACAATTCAGGCACAAATCTTCCCTTTCTTTTTTCATGGGTGTGCCCGTCTGGCACACCAGCACACAGTACATGTTTCTGACCAACCAAGTGAAAAGCTGAAGATGCTGTACTATTATTAGATGTCTCTTGGCTCTCCTGAGATGAACAGTCCCTAAGATTCTGTGACATCAATTCTACCTGGCAAGGGAGCAACCTAGGCAACGGCATTCAGGTTCAGACACGAGCTTCAGCTTCGCAAGAGGTGCCTTGATGCCGGGCACCGCCTGCTGGGAGAGCAGCAGGCGCACGGATAGAAGAAAGCTGGAAGCCCGCTCTGCCGGGCCGGCATTTCCTCCGGGGCAGGAGATGGAGTGATGAAGCAGTGACTCATCAGCCGCTGCCTCTTGACAAACTGTCAGCAGTGTTGGGGGTAGAGGGGAGGGGGGGAAGAGGTGCAGGATGCTCTGCACAGGCAGTTGGGTCCTGTCGCTCCTTCTCTGGCCTCATCCTTTGTCTCACGGCTCCTCCTCTGGTTCCAGTTGCCTGGCCTCAGGGATGCGCAGCTAGGGTCGAGCAGGGCGCATGCTCAGACAGTAGAACAGGTGCGAGGGGGAGGGGCTGAGGGCAGACCCGGATGTAGGGATGCAGCCTCACACAGGACAGCCAGGGTGAGAGTGGCAGGAAGACAAGTAGCTGAGTCCAGGTACGCTGGCTGGAGGCAGCCTCGAGGCTTCCATCCACTGGCCCAGGATGGGTTTCCAGAAATGCAAGCATGTGGTCCGAACAGGAGTCCCCTAGTTACCCGAGTCAGCATCTGCCCCGAAGTTCAGTGCAGCGGCACTTCCTGCTTGTGGGCTGGCAACCACTTCAGGCTCATGCAGCTGCCCCCTTTCCAAACTCTTCTCTGACATGGGGGTCACAGGGTTGGATTTTTGGACAGTATTGTTCTACGGAGCTTTCCTTCTTTTTTTTTTTTTGTCTTTTTGAGACAGGGTCTCGCTATGCAGTTGAGGCTGGCCTTGAGCTCACTTTCATAGCCCAGGCTGGTCTCGAACTCGCACCGATCCTCGTGCCTCAGCTTCCCGAGTGCTGGGATTACAGGCGTGTGCCACCACACCTGGCTTTCCTTCTTATTTTAATAAGAAGCCATGGTGGCGGGATTGGTGTGACCAAGTTACCCAAGCTGGACAAAGGTGTCCTCAAAGTGGAAGAAGCCAGTAGTTACTGGACAGAGAACCGAGTGAATCATGATTGACCAAAACACAGCTGAGTGGGGGACAGTGGCCTGGAGCTGGAAGGCCAGGTTGTGCCCACAGAGCAGAAGGAAGATGGAACATTCATCTCAGTGATCACACCGGCTTCGGCAGGCGGAAAAATCCTTCCTTTCACGACGGACTAGCAGAATTATAACTGGTTTAGGATTCTTACATCCCCGAACATTCTCCTTGATTAATTCCTGCATGTTAGCATTTTCTAGAGTGGTCTGACGACTCTTGCAGTACATCTGACTGCTTTTAGGAATCTACAAAGTCAAGAGTACTTTGACCACAATATAAAGACACTGTCTTTCCCGATCTCAACTTCTCACCAGTATGCAGTAGGATTCTCCAGAGGTTACGGACTGTAGTATCTGCCTTCTGGGAAGTGAGCCACTAAAGAGATTTGCCAAAAATAAAGCAGTGCACTCTTCTTGCTAAATTATACTGTTTTGGGAAACATCGTTTATCATTTGTGTATAAAAACACAATGCACTTATTAAAGTGATTTAATAAATATTTGAACGTTTTCTCGGTCCTGATTCCTAAGATGATAAACACAGACAGGGCTCAGGTGAGCAACTGCTTGCATTCTCAATACTTTTTTTTAATATTGTAAAAGGCTCCTGAGATCAGCCAGCTTGAGAGCAGCTGTGATGTGTTCATCACAAATCATGGTTACAAACCCTGCCACTTACCTGAGATAAAACCTCAACAGTTTCTCAGGGACTGTGGGAGTACTGGGCCATTCTGTTTTGGGGGTGGAGAGGTGCAAGCAATGCAGAAGCCTCGGTGACCATTTCCAACCTCATTTTCCTTGTGCCTCAGGCATGGATCCAGTCTCCAGGCCTGACACTTCCCATGAGTCCCCTTGGGGCTGTCCTAGGTTGCTACTTCCAGGGAGTCTGTGTCTGACCAGCTGGGGTGTCAGCTGAGATCTCTGCACCACCCTGTGCTGCAGAGGCTTTATTCGAACCTCACCAGCAAGTGCAGAATCTTATTATATAAGACTAAGGAATTTTATGGGCCACTTGCATATACTCATTTTAGCTTAAAAAAATTCCTTCCTTTCATTGTTTGACACAGGGTCTCTCTATGCAGTTCAGATTCATAGCGATCCTCCTGTCTCAGCCTCCCCAGCCTTGGGATTATAGGTGTGCACCACCACGCCTGCTTTCAGGCAAGTACAGTGTGCCCTAAGTTCCAGGGCCGGCATGGCATGAAGTAGCAGGGATCGAGCTTGGGTCCTGGCACTTGTCAAGACAGGTGCTTAGATTACTGAGCTATCTCCTCAGTATTTTATGTTGGCAGACTATTTGGCTTAGAATTTAAGGTACTTTGGTAAGCAACTAAAACAAATACCTAATGTAATTCTGAGGTTCAGATGATTCCTTTTCCTTATAGCCAACTAGAAAACCAGATAGAAAAAGATATCCCACCTTTGTTCTTATTTATTTATTTACACTGGGGATCGAATGCTGGACCTTGAGCTTGCCAGGCCAGCATTTAAGTTGCTGAGCTGTCTCCCCAGCCCCTCAGTCATTTATAATGTCCAAAGAAATGTGACTGGGGGGACCCTGGTCTCTTCCTCGCTCTGGCTTGCACCTCATCCCCGAGGTGAATGGCTGTCCTCTGCCACAAGCCTTACTTGCCCGAAAGTCACAGAGCTCCTCAGCCATAAATTGCAACCTGCACAACTTCGAACCAAATAAACCTTTTTTTATATATTATCACATGTACTTATAGTAACAGAAAGCTGACTAACACAACCAACCAGTCTCGATGTGGTAGAGATGCCTCCATTCATTCCTCTCAGGCAATTCCTAAGTGAATTATTTTTAGCTCTGATTTGGCAGTAAGACTGATGTGTGCCTTGGGTTCAACGCTTGCTTCCATGGAGGATACTGTGCATGGCAGGGACACGTACAACAATGTATTACACTGTGAGATGGAATTCAGGGAATTCTACATGGATCACATACATCACAGGGGACCCAGAACCCCGAGAGGGAAGAGACTAAAATCATAATGCCCAAAGGATTGAGATAAAGCAGTTGCACAAAAGTATTTTATTACCATTATGTGAAAATGCTTCAGCTGTATTTAAATATGCAACTATAGAGCACCCACAGTTTCTCATTCCTGTGTCTAAACTAGTAGCAGAAAAGATGGAGAAGCTATTTATAGTTATTTGCATGTCAACCTGACCTGTCAGATGCATGCTGCATCAGAAGCTAGAGATGAGGGCCGGCCAAATAGCTCAGTGGATTAAAATGCTTGTGAGCAGGTGCAGAGGCCAGGGGTTCAATCTCCAAGCCTGCCATGTCAGCCCTGCCCCCGGGGCTCGGTGAGACGGCAATTGAGACTAGGTGTGGTGGTGTGTGCCTATAATGCCAGCTCTTGGGAGGCTGTAAGCAGGTGGATCACTGTGAGTCTGATCTAGTAGTGAGACTCTGAATACCCTGTAGGCCCTTCCTTAAAAAGTAAAAAAAAAAAAAAAAAGAAAGAAAGAAAGAAAAAAAAAAACAAACCAAGAAGCTAGAGATGAGCCTCATACCCTCTAGTTTGCTGAGAAAGCACACAGGACGTGCAACATAGGCATAGGCCTGAGGGCTCAGGGGTAGACCAGGTGCCACAGGAGGTTCCTTCCACCTGCCAGCACTGTGCCTTTGGGACACAACCAGGAATGAAGGAAAGAGCTCTTGGGTAACTGCAGGGAGTTCCCCCAAGCCAGGCAGCCAATCCACCACTGTATTCACCGTCGAGCATCACGCTGCAGGGAAGGAAGCCATGTGGGCAGCTTCGTCCCTTTCTGCTTGGATAGCGCTGGCGGGGCTGATGAGGAACGTCACATTGCCTGTATGTAGCCCTCGAACACATGCAATAAACGTCCACTGACTTAAGTGACAAGTAGCAACAGGCTCGTCATCTCTGTCCCCTCTTCTGTTCTGGGGCTGTGCTATTTCAAGGTAGGCTGAGGCATGAATTTCCTAGCCAGGCTGTGGTTGCCATTACCACATTGCTCTGTCCAGGGATGTCCCTGATAGAGAAGGGAACACATATCCGCCCTCATCGGGAGGATGCCCCCCCCCCCCCCCCGTCATGCAGCTGGACTTACTTCCTGGTGACCCAATAATATCATTTTCCTAACAGCTTTTAAAGCAGCTTCTACTGATAGCTGCTAACAGGTAGAGTAGATGGTCACATGGGAGCCAAAAGTTAATGTGGGGAGGAGCTAGAATAGAGAGTACGTGCAGTGACCCCACGAGAGGAAGCTCTCAGGAGTAGCTGAGGGGACCTGCACCTCCTCCCCCATAGGACTTGCAGTCAAAGCTCTAGCCTGCATGTCATAGGTGGGGTGAAAAGGAATGGGGGGGGGAGCGGACTTGCTGGAAAAACCACGCTTCCTGCATACCTGCGGATGTCTCGTCATGATTAGCTTCAGATTATGTCATCTGGGCAGGAGGACCACAGAGGGAAACGGCCTATCAGGAGACGGCACTAGTCATGCCCATCTCTTGTCTGCCCAGCTCTGCTCTAGCTTTTCTTTTATTTAGTCACTATATTTTGGGAAATATTTTGAATATCTGGACAAACTTTCAAGTTTCTTTTGGTCTACTAGAGATTCATGAAGGTGGTAGGTAGTAAGGGCAGTGTGGGGTGGGGACAGGGGCATTATGCGGCACCGCCAAGACCTGCAGCATTGCCCACAGTCCACACAGCTGTCACCCCCTGTTAGGAGAAGCCCTGGCCATGCACTGGCTTTCTGTCTGGCTTCCCACACTGCCAGGGTACAGCAACTGCCAGGCCTTGATTTAAAATAAAAATGAAACTAAGAGGCACCCAAAGCTCTCAGCTTAGCTTTCCAGGCAAAAGCAGAAGTTAAAAACAACTCCACAAGCATCAGCTGTTTCTGATTTAGAGGCAAAGTAACCCAGTAAACATCACCCGGAACGCCAAAACCAGCAAATTGATCTCTACTGCAATGACTGAATGCAGCACACGAAAGCCAGATTCCTTTCTTCCCGGTGCATCTCAGGAGCAAATCTTGGGCAACAAAACCACTATGTGCTTGTGGATTCTGCACCTACTCAGCAGCAGTTCTGACTCTGGTCTCCTGTAGTAATCCACTTTCTGTTGCTCTAACAAAATACCCAAGTTGGATACTCTGTAAAGAAAAGAGGTTTATGTAGCTAATAGTTTTGGGGTATGGAGTTGCAGGATCAAGTGGCCCCAAGATGCTCAGCCCTTAGTGAGCGAGCCTGGCTTTATCACAATGTGGCAGAGAGGCACAAAGGGACCAGCTGTGGGCAGATGGATCCGAGCAACAGGGTGGCCTTGCTTTAAAGTGACCTGCTCTTGTGAGAACTCCCTCAGTGAGACCATCATTAATCTCTTCTAAAGCTGATGCCACCGTGGTGTAACCACCTGGCCAAGGAGCCACCTCTTCAGGACGCCCCCCTGGAGGCTACTGCTCCAGCACACACTCCTTTGGAAAGCACCTTCAAACACAGAGTCTTCCTCAAGTGAGCTGAGCTGTGCTCTTCTAAGCTGCTCCTTTTACCCGCCGAGTTGTGCGAATGCCATGATTACTGCAACCTCATCGTGGATTTATTTTTATGCACCATCTGTTTTCCCCAAGCCTCTGTCAGTCTTCGCTTTGTTAATGTATTCTTTGATGGCAAACAGGTAGTGTGTACACACACATGCATACATGTACACACACACACACACACACGTGCTTGCTCTTCGCACACTGTTCAGTGCAGATCTGTGAACACTCACATGTGACGGGTACTGTTGACATCTTCCCCAGTGTCCTGGGGCCAGGCAATCGTGGCAGGGTGCAGAGTGCATCTGTTTATACTTCTTCACACACACACACACACACACACACACACACACACACACACACATCAGCGGCCAGTTGCTTGGGCAGAAAAAACGCCCCATGACTTTCAAATCCATTGTGAAATGCCATGTGCTTGCCAAGAGTTGCAAGAAGAAAACAAGGCAGGAGAGAAGCTGAGCAATGTAATATTCCACTCGGAAAGGCTCTGTCCCGCACCACAGACAGGTGTGCGGGGTCTTGCGACTGTTCTCTGGGATGTCCCCTCCCTGGCCTGGCGCTGCCCTGTGGGTCCCGACTCCCATGGCCCCAGATCCACAAGTGAGCTGGGAGTAAGACGCTGAGTTACAAGCAGCTATTATCCCTTGCGGGAAGGGTGGGGCGGGGATCCCAGCTGCTGCAGGAATGGCGTCCAGCAAGAAGCATCAATGGATTCCGAAGCTAGTGCACAAAGACGTGAGAAATGCTGTATTAGCACACTCTCAAAAGATCTCCCGCAGGGTAGCTACTGATTAAAAACAACAGCTCAGAGCAGAACAGGACGGCCAAGGCCTGGACAGGACCAGCGCGGTCTCCCGACTGGCTGACTCTCTCTGTGGTCTTCCTGCCCGAAAGACCCAATCTGGATGGAGCCAATCATGATGAGACACTGGACAAGCCCGGCTGAGGGGCGCTCTGTACAGTAACACTGCGATCTCCCCTCAGTTCTGGGCTATGGACACAAAGGAGGACTTAGGGACCTGTCCCATGGGGAAGGAGCAACATGACAGCTAAGTGACGGGGGCCCGGGATAGATCGTAGATCTCTTAGGACGAGGGGACTGGGGATCAGAAGGCGGCTACTCTCTTGGGCCCTGGTACTGTGATTACACAGGGCAGTGTCCCACCTCCTCACTGCCATAGCTCACCCTCTGGTGGTTAGGGGACAGCACTAAGATGGATACAAGGTCTGAGACTGGTAAGGTCCGAGTGACTGCGCAGGACAGGAATTCTTCACAAAAGATGTGCAAAAGCCACTGTTCTGGCAACCTTTCTCTAAACTGGAAATAAGTTTTAAAAAGTTAATACCAACTCACCCAGGACCTGATCCCTGCATTCTGGCTGTACTTACGACGAAGTGTAGCCAGCCCCTGGTCCCTGTCCCCCCTGTAATGCCAGCTGTCCTCAGGCCACAGTTTTTCTTCTCTGCCCCATACGGTTTCTTCTGTGGTTGGGCTGCTCACTGTTTTCCTGCAAGGCAGAGCCTTGAACCCAGGGCTGTGAATACAAATATGCTAGGCAAGTGCTCTCTCAGGGAGCCCAGGATGTGGCACCTTCTCTCCTGTGTTTTGCAGAGTACTCCCCAGCCCCGCACAGCCTAGATTCCTAACGCCCTGCTGACTATTGGGGTCTCAGTTTAAGTGTCACTTCAGAAAGGTATCCCTGTCCCCCAGGGGAGACCAAATTCCCTATCCCCAGGTGATGCTTCGTGCTCAATGCCCCACACCCCCCACGAGCCTCTGAGCTGAGTTCCGTTTCCCCCTTCACTTTCAGCTCCCAGGGCCAAGGCCCAATTTTCATTTAAAAAGAAAGACTGCAGAAAGGCCTCCAGCTGCAGACCCAACCTGGCTTCCTCTCTGGAAGGCCCTGCTTTCCAACAACAGACTAATGCTCATCATGATTTTTACCCTGACACCCAATTTGCACATGGCCTTGACCGTGCAGCCTTACCCTGCGGGAGCAAACACGCTGCCAACGCAGGCCAGTTATTCCCCCTGCTGAGGGCGCGGGCTGCTACATCTAAATCCAAATAAACAGAACAGGACAGATACTCTGGCTTGTAAAAGGATGACTCCTAAGCACTTAAAGCAACGAATGTCGGTAATTAGGACTATTTCCATAGTACGGAGAAGATGATTTTAAAAAAGTGTAGTAGAGAGAGTAATTAATTTCACATAATAGTCACACTGGGACCTATTGTGAGGGCTGACGTTAATGATGTATTTCTTTTCGGTAATTAATTTTTATGCACGGTCTTGGGCTCTCCACCCACCTCTCCAGAGCTGCTCTGGGATCAGCAGGCCTGACTCTTACAGCCCTGCCTGCACCAGCCCACAAAGACGGAGGACAGAGAACCAGAAACAGGTACCCTCAATGGCCAATTTTAGTCTGTAAAATGCTTTCTCTCATTCATGGGGATATTAAAGTGATACAAGCCAGAATGCATTTGGAAGTCGTGTGTTTATTACTGACTGATGGTGGTACTGAGGACTGAACTCAGGGGCTTTACACTGAACGACATCCCTACATCTTTTTTATTTTGAGGTAAGGTCTCACCAAGTTGCCCAGGCTGAGTCCACAGGTGTGATTTTCCTGGCTCAGCCTCCCAGAGTGCCACCATCACACCACCTACCAAACTGCAGATCTTCTCTCTGCAGATTGCAAAACTATAAAGTGGAGGAGAAAGAGAGACAGACAGAGACAGAGAGAAACACACAGAGGCAGACAGACAGACAGACAGACAGAGACAGAGAGACAGAGAGAGAAAGAGAGGGAGAGAGAGAGAAAAAGGGAGACAGAGACAGAGAGAGACAGAGACAGAGAGACAGAGACAGAGACAGAGACAGAGGAAAAGAGAGAGGGAGAGAGACAGACAGAGAGATAGAGACAGAGAGAGGCAGAGACAGACAGACAGACAGACAGACATAGAGACAAGGAAGAGAGAAAGAAAAAAGAGATCAAGGGAGAGACAGAGCAACAGAGAGAGAGAAATAGAGACACAGAGAGAGTCACAGACAGACATAGACAGGTAGAGACGGGGAGAGGAGAGAGAAAAGAGACTGAGTGAGAGACAGAGATAGAGAGGAGGAGAGAAAACTCAGCCAGCAGGAATGCAGGAGATTCAGGTTCAAGCCTAACCACGGCTACCACCTGCCAGCCCCACAAACCACCTCCTCCCTCCAGGTCCTCCTTGATGTCATTTTAAATGTGGGGAGCATCTGTCCCCTGGCGCCAGAGTCTGTTCACAGCAGCACAGTTTGTCATAGCTAAACCTTGGAAATAATCCAAATCACCCACCAGCCGAGGAATGGATAAGAAAATGTGGTATTTTTATACAATAGATTATTACTCAGCTATAAAACAGATGAACTCAAGGCTTTGATCAGTGAGTGGATACAACCTAGAAGCTATAAGTGAAATATCAAACTCACATGTGTGAACATTGTGTTGTCTCACTAGTACAGGAACTTGCAAGAGTAAATAAAATCTGAAAGATGCAATAGATATTGTGGAAGGGAAAGAATCTGTTCAATGGGGAGGAAAAACTGAGATGAGGAACAGGACAAAAGAAAGAAGGGGAAGAGATGTATTTATGTATGTATGCAGGATAGCTTTGATAATTGTATTTATGTATATGTGCACATATATACTGATTTCTGCTGCTCTATTGAAAGCAGCAGTGCATAATTTTTTTTGTTTTTTGAATTCATTTTAACAAGAAAAAAGATAAGACAGCAACGATACAGTTTCAAAACAGGTTAGTAGTTGCATATTGTCTTCATAGGAATTATTCAGAGAACAAGAAGCAGGCACAGCACCGTCTTCTCATTGAAGAAAGTAGCTGTGTATCTACCCTGACTATCGCATGGACACATATATACTTTTTCAGTATGAAATGGTCCCTTATTTATATCCCTTTTTTGTTTTGTTTTGTCAAAGATGGGTGTTCTTACACCTTTCTTTAGAAACCACTTTTTCATGTTTATATCTGGTAATCTATTTTTAAATGGCCGGCTCAGCCTGCCCTGAGGGCAGGGCTATATCTGGTAATCTAAACAACTAATGTGAAGATGACACTGTGTAATACAGTTACCATTGTTGAATTCCCATTATCTTACTTAATGAAATCCTGTATCGTTTCTAATCTTTCTTTCTGTCATACCATTTTTTTTTTCTCTTAAAAAAAAAAAGACAGACCCTGAGCTGGGCACCCGTGGCTTCTGTGGTGACAGGGAGTTTGATACAGCAAGAGACAGGTGTGGAGCAATGCAGTGCACGGGTCACTTTCCACATCTTTTTGGAAACCTGCTATAGGGTCTGGCAGTGCCTCTGGGGCAGAGTGTTAGCCTAGCAGGCATGAGCTCTACTCCAGCAGCTTAAAAGCCAAAACCCTGCGTAATTTCTTTCTCTTACATATTAACATCACCTCCCCAATGGTGGACACAACATCCTACATCCAAAAAGATGCTGTATTCCGGTCTGGGGCTTCAGCCCAGAGACAGCAAGTGAGAGGAAGGGACCTACACAATGCTTTGCTCCACATCAGGCTTTCGCTGTAACACAGACTCCCTCTCACTTTTAGTCTACAACAGAAGGAAGAAAAGTCTGCTGTAGAGCCAGTTTTCCAACCTGTCTGTATCCTCGGAAGGCCACACGCCCAGAGTTAGGACAATGAACTAATTCTTTAGCTCAAGGAGGTAGCTTGTGCTCTCAGGGACGTCGAAGGGACCAGCCACCAAACACACACACAGCTGTGCTTCTGCAGGATAGGGCAGAGTCTTTGGCAAGCGCAGAAGAGAAGCCGAGCTGCAGCGTGAAACGTGGCCTGCCTTGCACAGATGTGGGACAGACGTACAGATGCGCTAGTGGTGGCCACAGTGCAGGTGGCTCCCTGAGACTCCAGCAGCTCGGCCTCGGCTCTCCCTCTTCTAGACAATGGCCTTTCACCTGAGAACCTCCGTGGGGATCCCATCTGATGGGTATCAGAGGACTGCAGTGTCCCACACCACCTCGATGAGCCCAGGAGGCCCAGTGGTTCCACCCCAGGGCGGCTGCCCCACCTGTCTGTCTGTCTCTCCCTCCCTGCGGCCTCTCGCATCAGGAGCTTGTTGCTAGTGGTGACTGGATGCTTTATTTCTGTGTCCCTGCCACCTATACCCAGAGCAGTATGCAAGGAATGGAAAGCTCAGGGATGCCAGGGCACAACAGCATGGGTAGGTGTGCTTGGGCATTCTGTCCTTCCCCCCCTCAGCCATCCCTGGGGGAGCACACAAGCACTGCTCCCCACCACCTTCCTGCGGCCTTCCTGCCGTCCATGCAGGGGCTGGCTAGCAGCCCAACCTGAGGCTTTCCAGTTCTCCTCAGACAGGCCAGCACAGGGTGCAGCAGCCCAGCGCCACACCGAGAGGACGCACATGCCTCCCACTTCTTCTGGGGCGGGCCTCCCCGGCCAGCGGGCCGCAACACAGGCTACCTTCTGATACACATCCAGTATGATTCACAACAGCCCCTGGCCCTGACCAACACACATTCTTCCAGTTTCCTTCCTGGCAAGCTGATATGCAGCGGGCTGCACTCGGAGCTGCAGTGTAGCTTTACATCTGTTCTCCTCAGCATTGCTTCTTTAAAAGCATTGAATTTTGAAAAGTCAACTTCAAAGCCTCAAAGGCAAACTGGACGAGTGTTTTCTTTCTTCCCTGCCCGCTGAATCTTCAGATTCAAATTCTACTTAGGGGACACACATGGAATGGATCTAAATGCTTGTCAGAGGACCCTTTTCCTGTACTCCTCTGGCAGCTAAGACGGGGTCCCCTCTCTTGGTCCCCACTGCAGACAGGGGCTCGTAAGGAAGGAGCAAGCATGCACAGCCTCGGCCAGGAATGTAGGCAATGTCCTCCTGAAGCAGTTTGCAGCCGACGTGAACTGTGTGTCAACTCAGAAAAGGACGACGAGTAATAGCACGCAAAATAAACTTGTACACTTCGGAGGCATCCGAATCTGCTATCAGGCCTCTTACCTGGTAGGTCAGGCCACAGAGCTACCTGTCACCTGCATGGCCTGGAGGGTATTCCTGTGAAGCCAGGCAGGCCTGAATCCATTTTCTGTTTTATTTTTGTCTTTGGATGTGTTCCCCTCAATATGTCAATTCCAGGCAAAGCTCGTTGAAATTCCTGGTTAGGAATTTCAGCCTAATCTGAATGTGTTACTGGAGGGTGAGATCAATGGAACATGTAGAGTAAAGGGGGGCTCAGAACTGGTCTTTCAGAGGAGCCCTTTACGAAGGAGCAGGAGGGACCCCCATCCCGGTCCTCACCTTCTCCAGCCAACCCGGGCTCTTCAGAGATCCTCTGTGCTAGGCAGTGAGCTTTGCCAAAGACAGTGCAGCTCCAGGAATTTGGAGAATGGGTCTGGCTGGCTCGCTGTGCAATTCCAGTGCCTGGCCCACTGCTTGGCACCTAACAGTCTGAGGGTGGAAGGAACGGCTGGAGGGACCACGGGAGAACGGACGGACGGATGGAAGCAGGACGGAAGCAAGCGTGCAGCCTGTGTGCTTCGTATCTGAGACTGATCTCAAGCTCTTCCCCCAAGCTATGTTCTCAGCCTTTCCTGTTTTTCATTTCGAGGCAGGGTCTCACTAAGTTGCTAAGTTCCCCATTGGGACTTGAACTCATGACCCTTCTGCCTCAGCCTCCCAGAGTGCTGGGAGCACAGGTATTGTTCTGCCAGGCCTGGCTAAGAGTTTCCATTTTGTTTAGGCTCTCAAATAGACTCTCACGTCCAGGCTGCAGACGGAGTGGCTGGTGGAGCAGCAAGGAACGGGGAGACTGGAGACCCGAGACTGGGAGCCTTGAAGGCGCCCTGCTCGCATGGGTGGGAGTCCACGCACGGGCTCCCACCGGCCAGTGGTGGCAAACCTTCTAGAGCTCTCAGTGATCCAAGCAGCTTTCTGGGACATGTGTGCTGTAAACTGGCCACCACTGCCACAGGCCATGACACCTGTATATCAGCTTGTCTTAATTACCGTTTTTACTGCCTCAACCAAATGCCCAACCAGACAGGACTGCAATGGACAGCAGTGCATTGTGGGCAGAAGGCAGCACAGTGGCCGGTGACAGTAGCAGGGTGCTTTCTGTCCCTCATATCCTCACCCAGGGTGGGGTGCCCTTAATGCCAGTGCCACACCCCTCAATCCAGTCAAGGCTCCACCTATGACTTCCCATGAGGCCCTGGGTTGGGGGTCATCCAGACAACACAAAGCCCTCACATACCTTTTCTCCTTGCATCTGAGATGGCTCTGGCTGTACTCCTAGACTAGGCCTTGTGAGACAGACAGAAAGGGCCAAGGATGACTCCGTCAAGGAAACCAACCAGGAAACCTGAAGACGTAACCCAAGGGAAGTAAGAGCCCATGACCCAGGGGACAGTCAGCTTATAGATGGACTGTACTTTGTCATATGAAAACCCTTGAGACAGAAACTGAGCCCCATCCAGAACTAGGCTGCTAGGAGCAACAGAATGCCAGCCACATCTGTAACTTAACATTTCCCGAATCACGTTCAAAGAGTATCATAATAGGTTTTATTTTACCTAACATATGTCAAATAGTATTTCAGTGTGGAATAAATACTAACACATGTGAGGAGAGTGCTTTGTACTCTTCATTCTTCCTATGAAGCCTCTGAAATCCAATGTGTGAATCACACTTACAATGCAATACACCATACCACACTACGTCACGCCACAATACAATGTGGACTCACATTTCAGGGGCTCACTTTGGGGCACAGGTGCATAGCTGGGTGGTCCGCCTGCTGGGGCAGCACAGAAGGAAGCAGCAGGTTGGCATGCACCGCCTTGTAGGGCATTGGCTCTTCTGCTTTACACTTGATTCCTGTGGGTTCCTGCCGTACAGTTTTGATGAGGCTGTGACTTCCAAGGGACCTGTCTTTTCCCTCCCAAGGGGATGGCCTGACGCTGGCCTTGCAGTCATAATGCTACTACAGTAGTCCAAGAGGGCTGCAAGGCCAATCAGAATCCACTCTGGGGCTGATACACAGAAGCTGGGCTTGGGCGGGGTTGGGGTGGTTTAGATCTAAGAGATGCCCTCAAGTCTCATGCATGGAGAGGTAGCCTGGCTTCTGGAAGGCCACTGGGCAATGGGAGGTGCTATTCATCCACTGGTGAGGGGATCGTGGGGCACAATCTGGAAGGCAATTCTTCGTCCTGGGCTTCACCCCCTCCCGCTGGTTCCTCCTGACTATGCCTTCCTTTCGTGTTCTTTCTGCCTTGGCCCCAGTCAACCATGGACAGAAACCCCAGAGAGCATGAGTGAACCTGTTCCTCCCTTAAAGTGGAGGAGGGGTTGACAACTTTGTTGCTGGGACAGGAAAGTGACCGCTACAGGGGCCTGCGGATCCTATTCTGTTTTCTCTGGGGTTCAGAGGATATGATTCTGGGTCTCTCCCCATCCCGGGAAGAGCGCCTCTCAGGATAGGGTTGTGAAGAGGCAGAGGAAAACTGCAGATTCAAGCCCCGAGTTCCTTCAGCCCCCGTCCCTGCCTCTTTCCCAGTCCTTGCCTCCCTTGCTCAGGGGTGGGTGGGGCCACTCATGTCACAGAGCCACGTCAGCTCGGTGCATGCCACCACATCCCAAAGGGATCACTGCCATACACCACATCAGTGCCGGGTAAACCCTACCCCTCCCTGGGTCACCATGTGAGTTCAGATCTGTCTCCTCACACCCATGTCCTGTGGACAGATGCATGCTGGGAAGCTGAGTGGCCCCTCCTTGCTGCTGAGGCCTGGGGCCCCCCTTTGTCCCGCTGCCTTCAGAAGCAGGGTGGGGCCGTGACTTTGCTTTCCTACTGCAGCTTCTGCCTGGCTTCCCTGTGGGCCACACGAAAGGCCCGTGCTGAAACACAGTATTTCAGCATCATCCGGGTACAAAGGGAGACGGTTCCAGGCCCGAGGTTACTAACACGAGGAGGACTGTCCTGTCCTTTGCACAGGCATGAAACTGTCACTAGGATTCCCCATGTGACAGCCTGACATCTTGAGGAAACTGCCACTGAGAGCTCTGCGGGCAGCACCTTGGAGGGCCGGGGGGCTGCAGCCCAAGTCCCGCCCTACCCCACCACAGCGAAAATTCTAAGGAATGTCAATGTTAATTTCCCCACTCATGAGGTGCACAGCTTCATTCCAGGTGCTCACAGGTCTCCCTTCAGCCCGGGTCTCATTCTTGGCTACATTTCGGGTAAGCTAAGGGGCTGCGCTTGGGAGTTCCCCAGTGCCTTCCCGAGACGCAACGGAGAACATCACGACCCCTTCAGGGGCCCCTGCAAGTATAGCCAGGTACACACAGGGCTTCCACTGTCTGCCTCATGTCACAGAAGGACTTTATGAGGTCAGTCACAGGTCAAATGCTCTTGTCGCTCCCAGGAATCCAGCACACCGACTAATGCTTCACTGAGGCGGATGTGGAGAGCACTGAGTCAGGCTCGCGGGGAGCCAGCGTTGGCTTACGAGCTGGTGTGGCCCTCATGGCCTGAAGCTTCTTGGGGTGCAGACTGTGCCCCTCCCATCTGCTGTGCCAGTTGTCCTGGGAGCAGCGCCCATCTCCAGCAGGGGTGGCAGCTCCTTCCACAGACTATCCCGTGATGCCTACCGCTCTGCCCGCCTTCTTCTCCACATCAGCTACAGAAGGACAAAGCTTCCCCCTGCGACCCTGTGGGCCCTGCAGTTACAGACGCAAACATCTGTAGAGCAAAATCCTGCTCGCACACTGGCAGGTGGGGCTGGGGTGGGGGGAGAATTCTTGTCTCAAAACGCCAAGGCTGCTTTCTCCAGGGGCTTCCCAAGATTCTTTTTTACCAAGAAACCCAAGAAAAATGACCTAACTTGCCTGAGCCTCCCTTCTCATCTGCCAAGTGGCAGCGGAGTTACACTGCCCTGGGGCAGGACTGCAAGAACCCCCAAGATGAGACGAGACTCCCTAGCCAGCCTCTGCACCAGGGCTTCCCTGTGGCAGTCGTGAGTCGGCAGGTCATTACCTGGCTTTGCTTCTTTTTCTCTCTTTCTTTTTTTTTTTTAAAAATTTTATTTATTTATTTATTTTTCTTGTTTCAGAACCTTTGTTTGTTTATTCATTCATTTTTATGGCCAACTCAGCCCACCCAAGGGCAGGGCTGGCACAGCACGTGGTGCCGGGGATTGAATCGCGGTCCCTGAAGCTGCCCAAGCTTTCCCAAGCAGGCACTTTAGACCACTAAGCCATCCTGCTGGCCCCCCCCCTCTCTTTCTTTCTTTCTTTCCTCCCTCCCTTCCTCTTCCTTTTCTTTTTGAGCTACACTTGGTATAGGGTCTCATTACACAGCTTGAACTCATAGTGATCCTCCTGTTTTCAGCCTCTCCAGCACTGGGATAACAGGCATGTGCCACCACACCCAGACTCGTTCTCTCGCTCAGCGTCGTGCCCAGGGGCAGGGCCAGTGTAGCATGTGGTACTGGGGATCAAACCCTGGTCCCTGCACTTGTCTAAGCAGGCACTTAGTCCACTGAGCTATCTCACTGGCCTTGGCTTGGCTTTTCCATCAGATTATTTTGAGAGAGCCAGCATCCCCATTCTCCTTGCCATCCCCATAACTAGAAGGCTCCTTCAAAAATCCAGAAAACAAAAATCCCCAAAATATTTAGGGCCAGCCACGATAGAGCATGTGTCTAGCATGCACCAGGCCTTGGGTTCAAGCCCCAGCATCACAGAAAAGAAATAGATAAGTAAATAAAAATAGAAAAGTAGGTGAAAATTTTCACTCTCCCATGGATTCACAACCCAAGACCACTACTCCTTCCCTGGGCATGGGGCACTGTATGTAGCTGAGAAATGCTGTGGACGGACTTCTGCACAATCCCTTCACTCCAGGGAGCACTATGTGCATTTGCGTTTCCCTGTTCTCTGCGAGCCTCTGAATCACCCCTTGCTCTGTATCCCCCATGCCGAGTCGTGCACGGCTTATTTAACCACAGTGAACTCTTCAGACATCTCAGCCTCCTTTTGGCTAGCCTCCCGATAGTGGTCAGCAGTGGTCATTTCCTTCCGCTGCACTGACTCCTTCAGGAAAGATGCTCCTAAAACTAGAATCATGGGGCCCAGGGCAAACAGCTCTCCGTGCGAGGCAGCCACGACCAGCTCTGCAGAAAGCCCATCCTACATCCCTAATAGTCTTTAGCATTTCAAAAATGTGACCAACTGCAGGACATGTGAGGCCTACCATCTGAACCAGGTCTGAGCGCACAGCTCAGGAGTGGGAAGCACCGTTACCCTGCGTGCGACCTGTCTCCGGAATGGCCACATCTCATGAACAGAAACTGCCCCACCAAAGGCGACTCCACCTCCCCTCCCCCAGGCCGGGAAGCCAGCTTTCCTCTCTCTGGCTGTCAGAATTCTACCACCCTATGTCTCCTGCATGAGCGGGATCACGCAGTATTTGTCCTTTCATGATGCTTTTTTTTACTGTCACAGAGTCCCCCAGATTCACCTACACTGTGACTCAGCATGTCCTGGGATCCTATGTCTTTCTTCACTGGTGCCCTTACAGGAGCCAGAGAAAGCAAGGGATTCAAGAGGAACCTCTGCTCGCAAGCTCTTATTGGGCCAGGATTCTAGAAACTCTGGCTTACAATGTTAGTTTTCAAATGTTTCTAGAGTTTTCCTTACACTGAAGGTATTCATTTCCACAAATGTCCTGTAAAGATAAATCATCTTTACGCTTTAATTACCTTTTTATAGAGCACAGAGTTTAACTGAAATCTGTTGAATTTTTTGTGACTTCTTTTTGTTCTTCTATTCTTAGGGAATTCTTTATTCTCAGAGTCTCGCAAATGTTTCTTTTCTATTTTCTCCTGCTTTTCACAAAGAAAAAAAGAAAAAGAAACAAAGTCGCAGCTAGATCTATCTGCTGGCTGCATGGGGTACAGCTACAGCGAGGATGTAAATGTTAGATTCTGTTTCTCAAGCAGGCTGAGAATTTCCCAAATACAGGATGATCTTTCTCCACTGCCTTGTGATGCTTCTTTCAGCTGACACCAAATTCTTATGGACAATAAAAAGGGACTCTGACAGGGCCAGAACCACCTGGTTCACTTCTCCTTGACTGGTTCCCCATTTTTTTTTTAAAACAAAACTCTGTTATAAACTGTAACCCTGGTAAAAATGCCACTATCTGCAATCTTCTACAGCCTTAAAAAAAGATCAAGAATTGTGACCTAACTTGCCCAAGTTTCCCTTCTTATCTTCCAAGTGGCAGGAGTATTTATCCTTTCTTCATGGAGTTAGGAAATGAACTGTGGCTTTTGTAGACAGGAGGTGAGACTGAAAGGGCACGGTGTGCACATAAATAAAAAATTTATGTGGGACATAGCCGCCTATGCTTCCACTAAAAGACGCACTGCCACCCATCCCCATGGAAATCCTCCCCTTTGTCTCGAGCCCACCTACTTCACTGTTCCAGCCACTTTCTGAAGCAGTTCTGGAAGTGCTCTTTCGTGAGTGTCTTTATGAGGCATGATAAAACATACAGTGCCTATTTCCACTGAGTGCCATCAATGGAGAGAAAGGTCATAAAAGTATGATCATGTCCCCACTAACCTGATTCATTGGCTCTGGTATCACGTGACTTTTGGTTCTTCCCCCTAATCTAAATGACCATGAAAGGTCAATGTTTCAAATCAAGTGTTTCAGCACATCGGGGCAGCGGTGGCAGTGCCACAGGAAATCCCAGGCAGGCTTTCTGGGTGTCGCCAGTAGGTGTGGAGATGCCCATTTATTTATTTTTTTTATTTTTTATTTTTTTTTTAAAGATGTTAGTTTATTTATTTTTTTTCTTGTTTCAGAACCTTTGTTTGTTTATTCACTCATTTTTATAGCTGGCTCAGCCCACCCCGAGGGCAGGGCTGGCACAGCATGTGGTGCCGGGGATCGAACCGCGGTCCCTGAAGCTGCCCAAGCCTTCCCAAGCAGGCGCTTTAGACCACTGAGCCATCCCGCCGGGCCCCGATGCCCATTTATTTAAAGACAGTATTTAAAAATCTTTATTCACACCCTCACCAAAAAGCCGACACAGCCCCCCTGCTACCCTACACCACACAGGGCTGACCTGAGAGCTGACTTTAGCTGGTGTCCCCATGAGACAGAAGAAACTAGCAGAGAGCTCCAGCTCAATGGGTAGTGTCAGACTCTACCGGGGGTTCCCAGGAAGGGTGGCCGACCCCCCTGCTCCTCCGAGACAGCCTACGTTCCCACGTCACCCGACACCGAAGTGTGCCAGGAAACTTGTACGCCTGAGACAAACAAGGAAATGTGAGCTAACGTCCTCTTGTCACCTGCTACAGTTTGTTCCCACGGTCTGAGGCTTGGGGTGTGCCAGGCTGTGACCAGATGGAGGTTACTGGGGACAAAAAACAACAGTAAACTTTGATTCCAACAGAATTGACTTCTTTCCCCAATTCACAGTCAGGAGAGTCTTCAGTAAATGGGAAAACTGGGTAGCTATGTGAATGATAAAACTAAAATACCGTCTAGCTAGAAGCAGATGTGTTCGTGTACTGGCTGGACATGCTGTCTCTGACTCTGCGTTTGTGCAAATCACTGTTGTGAACATTCACCTACACGCGGTGAGGACCACTTCTCCAACCTAAGATGCGCTTGCGTATTCTGTCGTCCATGGCGCTTCTGAGCAGCAGTGCATGCCCCGGATGTGGAATTCCCTGTGGCAGGGTAACCCCGCTTAGCTCACGCAAATTGTCAGTGTGGGGGTGGAGTCAGCTTGCAGCCTGGCATTCCCTTTCCATGGGCTTTTTCCTCCTTTGAATCCCCCTCTCTGTCTCCTGAGTTTCCTGGGATCCACAGACATAACTCAAGCTCCACCTGGTCTCAACGCCTTGCCATTTCCGTTTCTGTAAAAATGGCAACCGCATCTCCATCCCAACGGTGAGGCAGGCATTTCTTCTAGGATCCTAAACATCACAGCCTTAAAAAAAAACAAAATGAAACAAAAACCAGAGCTGATTGGAAAATAGGGATTAGGCCCAGCCACCGAGGCTGCGTGGGGCCCTGTGGGCAGGACCTTCACGCGGGAACAGTGCCGGGGTGAACCTGTGCCCCGCAGACTCCACTCGGGCCCACCGCAGCTCTGCTGTGCTCCATCCTACACACCCTGCTTGCCTGGTCCTCCAGGGAAAAGTTCTGGAAGACGCTCAATTCTAGATGACACCAGATCCGCTAGAAGGAAAACCGCGGTCCCGGGCTCCCGTTTCCTCACTCCTCTCCCCTTTGCTCTTCTCTCCCAAATGCAGAGCCGTGTCTTCCCATGTTTTGATCCACTTGCACGAGCATGATAAGCCTGGAGAGGACCCTGATGCCACCAAGGGACTCTCAGTCACTGCTCACAGGAAGGAAGAACCTCCCTTAACCTCCTGGCTTTTTCTAAAGGGCTCTGTTGACGGCCGAGGTTTGGGGTAGCTTGTGACACCTAAGCAAACTGTGGACATGCAGAGGAGAATCTCGCTCCACACCAGGCTCTACTCAACAGTCCCTGTGAATTTCTTTTGACTGTGAAAGAATTTTACCATTGTAACCACTTTTAAGGGAATAGTGCAGAGGCACTAAATACTTGACCACAATTTAAAAGAAGTCTGCTGAAACTCATTCTTAAAAGCACTGCAGGCCATACGACCTTCAGCAAAGGTCGAACCTCTCTGGGCCTCATCTCGTGCTGTGGCTGTGCCTTCCCTCCAAACGTCATATTGAAATTGCGAATTGGAGCAGTAAGGGTTCTACCCGGATGAATAGACTGATGGTGTGATGTCGGGAGTGGGTTCCTTTTGAAGACAGTGAGGGTCACAGACCGCCAATCCCTGTCTCGGTGTTCATGGGCATCCAGATGCCACTGACATCCTTAGGCTTTCTTGGTCTTCAGAACCATAGGCCGCATGAACCTCCATTGTGTGGTGTTTACCTGAGTCTTTATATTCTGTTACAGCAGCAGACCCAGGACTAGAGACAGTCAGCGACCTACAAGGTGCAGAGGCTGTCAGCAGCCAGTAACTGATGTGTCTAAAACACTTCCAACGGTGCCGAGCACATGTGCATCTTCACAAAATTATGCCTATTGCTGCGAAAGGCCCGAGCCCAGCAATCAAGGCATTTCGGGTGAAGGACCTATTAATAAAGCATTTTCAGTTTGTGCCGTGGAATCTCAAAAGGCCTCATTCTTAGAATTCATAAAAAATACTTTAAATAAAGTAGGAACATGGATAATTGTTCTTTCAGTGACAAAAATAAATACTATTTTTTTTTTAACTTAAAAAAGGCTTATTGTTATTCTTGGTAGTCAATGGCACAAGAGTTGTTATTAGCAGAAAAAATCTTGACAGCTTTAGTTAACTCCTACACACATCGGATGTCATTTAATTTAAAAGTACAAACACACACAAAGGCAGGAGAAGAAATCCTTTTTTAAAACCATCCCCTTTTCAAACACTGCAGATGTCTTTCAAAACCCTACATAATATTTTTAGAGTTTATTTATAGAACTTAAATACTTTCAACACTTTTTACGTAAAACTTAATGCTTCCAACTCTAAAAACTTTTTTCATACATTTTGGAAAAGGAAAGCAGTCCACTGTATGACTATCAGCAGCGTTGCCGCCTATGGTTATTCCCTAAATGTCAAAGCAAACACACGGCGATCACTACCAGGCACGATGGAAATACACGGTGATGGTGAGGCAGGAGGTTAGGGCGTGGCAAACTGGCTGGGGAGGTGGGTGTGACCTGTCACTCACAGAGTCCAGGACACATGTGCAGAACAGTTCTGCCCCCGCACCTGGGGGCCAATCAGAGAGCACTGTCTTCAGTCCTCCTCCCAGGAACTCAAGCAGTTTCTTGATCGGATGACTTACATCTAAGCTCAGCCTGAGGAGTGGGAGGCAGAAAACAAGGGCACCACCAAGTTGGGGCCACTGTGAACTCTTTCTGTGGCTCACCCTGTGGTCTGCAGGAGGGGTCCGTTTTCCTACCTTTAGTTGGTCCTACCTCCCAATGCACAGCATGGTCCTTTTCTTACCATACTGTTAGTACACATAAAACATTGCTACATGTGCTTTTCTTGACCAGTTCTTAGTTCAGGACAGAAGGAGCCTAGGAACCATGGCTAGATGGAAACTCCTGCACCCTGGGAGTCAGCAACGAATGAGTATTTAAAAGTGAGATGGGGTGACACACACCTACAATCCCAGCACTCGGGAGGCTGAGGCAGCGGCATGGCTGTGAGTTGGAGGCCGTCTTGGGCCACAACCTGAATTCAAGGCCAGCAGGAACTGCATAGTGAAATGCTGTCTCAAAAAGACCAAAAGTAAATAAATAAAATAAATAAAAACTTACTACAGTAAAAGACAATGCACTTAATTTTCCTAGGAATATTCCTCCTGGCTTCTGATACACTGAGCCCAGTGTTCTTGCCATGTTCTGGAAGCAGGTATGGAAGTCCTCTTTCGTGAGTATCTTTGTAAGCTAAGATAAAAGAAAATATGGTGGATGCTGCTGTCAAGTGCTGCCCAGCAGAAAGGCAGGCTTGTGAAACCATCATGGTGGCTCCTCACCTTGGTTACCACCAGATCTGGCCTGGTGAGACTCTTGGTTCTGCCCCAAAGCCAAGATGACCATGAAAGGTTGAAGTATGCAAAGCACCATACTGACTGAGGACATCAAGGCACCCACAGTAGCACAGCTAGGGACACTCAGGAAATAGGATGCTTCAGATAGTGGCAAGAAAGATGGCATAAGTGTGCAAGAGGAAGTGTTCAATGGGGGATTATCAAACTATGTCTCAGAAAAAATTTCAGCATGCACTGTAGTTTCTGACCGTACTGTGTAATTAAATACCATGGAGAGGACTGTGGGTTTGTTCTGGAGGCAGGCTGCCACCTTCAGAGGAAATTAAGTCCTTGCTAGTCCTGAGACTGAGGTCTTGAACCTGGCAAGACACAGTGGGCCGCGCAAGTGCAGCACTCAGGGTAAGGAGACTGCAGCATGGAACTTTCTGAGGATGGGATTGGGAGTTCAGGGAATAAAGGAGCAGATGACTCCAGAAATTTCGGAGTGGTCTGGAGTCCTCTATTCTGGCCCAGAAACCCTTGGCTCACAGCCGGGCCAAGGATCGGTATACAATGGCGCAAACATTAGTCAGCGTTCCTGTTGATGGGACATGACACCTGACGGCCGCCATTTGAAGGAGGGTCTGCGTCCAGTTGGCTCAGCCCACAGTTGGCTGGCTCCAGAGCAGAAACAGCATGAAGGAGGGACCTGGCAGAGGCGAGGTGTTCAACCAATGGCATCAGGAAGCAGGGATGAAAGGGAGGAGTCCAGGACAACAACACACCCTTCTTGGTCGCAGCCCAGGAATGGCTTCCAGCCGGGCCCGCCCCCTAACAGCATACTCAGCTCTGAGCTCATTGGGGGAGGAGCCTGTAGGGCCCCACCACCCTCCATGCAAATGAGACTTCGATGATGTTTTGGATCTAACGCATAAGGGCACACAAGAGAACTCCTGCTGTCAGGAAAATCCTTGGATAGCGACGACAGCCTGTCACTAACCCCAAATGGGCTTAAACCTAGCATGGGGCTGCCCTTCCAGGAAACACTTTTCCGAATTCCAGGTTCAAGAGCAGTAGTCAGGTGCATGCAGTACACAAACAGCAGTGTCCTCTAAGCACACACTTGCCACAGGGCTGACATCAGATGGTGTCATCATGGACTCCAAGGTGGCCCTTCAGGGCAGTCCAGATGCTTGATGTCACCTGGTCAACTTTCTGATCACCCAGATACCTGATGGGGAGCTCCCTCGCCTGAGCGGCCCACGTACCCACAGATGTGCTGGGCTGATCTGTTCCCAGCCAGTGCTATGTCTATACTGGGAGACCATAGGCACAGTGGGCAGTGGTGGGCTGATCATATACACAGACAGAACTCCAGCCCAAAGCTGTAGCAAACAGTCAGGGAAACAACGGTCTCTGCAGGAAGCAGCCCAGGAAGCCCACCTTTGCCAAGGAGGAGCCTGAGCTGGAGGAAGTCAAACAGTAACTGCTGGTCCCCAAAAGGCCATATCTGATGAATAGCCAACAGCTGGCTAAATTTTTGTCTGCTTACAATTTAGAGCCAAACAGACAAACCCAACACGCATCCCTTGCCAACTGCACAGGTTACCCATTTTTAATTAGCAAGCCTTCGGCTTCTCCCTGCTGACAGTGTCCGGTCAGGCCCATCTCCAGGCTTTCTTCTCTTCTACTACAAAGCTTCCGGCCTGCTCTACTTGCCACGCACGGAGTCTCTGCCGTGGACGGGCTGAAGTAGTGGCAAGCCGGAGCCGTCACGTGTTCCCACTTAGCCGGTCTCTGCTCACTCCCACCATACAGTGTCTTTCCTGCCTTCCCTTCTTGGACCCTATCTTCTTTTTTAACCAGAGTGACACGAGGAAAATGAGTTAATTTCAACGGAAAGGTCAACTGTTGCTCTGGGAAAAGGTGCACCTACCCATGACCAGTGCATACAACACAGAATACTCTCTCCTTATTTTTAAATGTATGCGCAACCCATTCAGAAAACATCCATAGTAAA
Source organism: Myocastor coypus (assembly GCA_004027025.1). Taxonomy (NCBI): domain Eukaryota; kingdom Metazoa; phylum Chordata; class Mammalia; order Rodentia; family Myocastoridae; genus Myocastor; species Myocastor coypus. The sequence continues at coordinate 28,494 of PVJA010007088.1, forward strand.
TAGCCAGTGCTTTATAATTAAGACAACTGAATGATATTCCCTTACAATCATCTCATGATAAAACCTAAAAGAATTTTTTGTAGGGAGTGGGGGACATAGCTCAGTGAAAGGTCCTGAGTTCAATCCCTGACACCAGGAAAAACAACAATAACAACAAAACAGCTCTGGGTGCTCTGTTACAGCAGCAGAAAATGGGCCAACACGGGCCCCTTGGGACCCTCCAAGCACCAACCCTCGAAAGCCCCACTTCCCACAGCGCCCACCCCTGTGAGCCTCTCACACTCCATGTAGCACTCAGCACAGTGGGAGCCCAGTGACTGCTGGGCTGGTAGTGGGCACATTACTACCCCACCCATGGAGCTAAGGACACAAAACAGACAAGAATCCTGCTGGTAAATGAAGAACAAATCAGGTGACAAGGCAGTGCACTGGCGGACATAGGGAGGGAGGGGAGAGTCAATGCATCCTAGACTGTCCTAGCAGGCCAGGCCCTCTCCCACCTGCCATTCCTCTGTCTCTGTCCCATCTCCTTTCCAGGATACAGTCACCTACATCTTTCACGTCCGTCTCCTGAGTGAACACAGGACATACGGACCAAGTTATGAAGGTGCCATCTCCCTGTTTCCCCACCTATCTGAACAGACAACTGCTGAGTGATTAAAAAAAGACGCCCTGTGACGGCGGCTCTTGGTGCAGGAATCTTTTATAAACGTCACCTACTTTCCTTCACCGAGGAATCCTAGCGCGGCTTGATAAATGTCACCTATTTCCTTCAAGGAAAGGAAAAATGTTTGATCTAGAAAAAATGGTACTCGAGTCTGGCTTGTGCATATGCGGCAGGTGTGCATGGAGCCCCGGCTTCAAGCGACCTTTCCAAGGTGCTCGCTGATAAGAAATACCAGCTGAGATGCAGACTCGGGCAGCCTAGCTCCAACCCAACAGGGGTACCGAGGAGGGCTGCACCTCCTCATGCTGAGCGATCACTCCTTTCATTCTCCCAGTTTTAATGTGAAACAGGTCAACCCTTGCTCTAAAACCATGTGACTGTGAGGGGGCAAAAGAGACTCCATCTTAAGGGTGGGTCACTCACGGTCACTTGAACTATAGATAAACTCACTCCCTCACCCCCTGCCTTGTAGCCAACCCTAAACCGACTTAGAGAAAACCAGTGTCGTGGAATAGAAATGAACAGAACAGCTTGGGGAATGGGGCAAACCTTTAGGCGCAATGCTCCACGACAGTCAGTCAACAGTGTCTGGGAAATGCGGCAATTGTGTGATACTCTTGTAGAGCTCCTGAAAATGAGAGCATGCGGTCACTAGGGAAACCTGAGAAGTATATAACCTGGAGGAAAAGGCCAAAGGGGGCCAACGACTTGGGAGCCCTGACCTGGAGTCCGGACTCCAGCCTGGAGCTCCCAGCGAAGGCTCCTTCTGTTCCCACGTCTTCAGTCTATCGTGTGGGCGTTCTCCTCACTGAGGCTGCCCGAACAACCACATCTGATGGACGACGTGGCGGTTTACAATTCTCCTTGGCCCACCACTCAGGATTTGTGCTCTGACAGGCACCCAGTGTCTCTGGCAGGATGAGTTTAGACTGACAGACCCCAAACTCCTAAGCCGAGGGAGCTTTGGTCTCTGGAGTCTGACAAGCTTGTGAACAGGGTTGTAGAGTGCAGGCTATCTAGGGTGTGCAGTGGCCAGCAGAAGGGGGCAGAGGAGCGCAGAGGACCAAGGCCTGTGACCACCAGTGGAACGTCCAAGGGCCTCAGACAGGACCATGCACCTGTGAAAAGACAGCCCCTGTGCGAGGGCCACAGGCTTCCTGCTCCCTGGCCTTCAGTACAGTACACGCTGAGAAAGCAGGGCTGCTCTGTAGCAGCTGCTGAGAGACAAAGGGTAAGAGCCTCTGCCTTCTACACAGGGAAGCTCCACCTCCAAGGGGGAACGGCTGTGGAAATTGCAACTGTGAAGCTGCAAGCTGCAGACACCCCATGCAGCAGGCATGCAGGAGGGTCTGCAGGAACCCGGAGGGTGCAGCTGTCTGACAGGGTCAGCAGCAGTCGGGGACGGGTGCTCCAGGAAGAGCCCATGGCCGGAGCAAAGGCTCAGCTGCTGGAAGGGCAAGCAAAGAGCCATTCAAACGCATGCAGCACACAAAGCATCAAGCCATAAACTCCCTGATACAGAGGGATGTCACCGTGGCACACTTGGAGTCTGCCAGCAGGCTGTCGTCAATCCTAAATCCTATCAAGCATAAAGGCATGATTTAAACAGATGATCGTCCCCTTGTCTAGAGTTCACAGAGCATCTGCAGAGATGAACTTCTAGAGCCAAGCGCACATATTATTTAAGACATTTTTAATTGACGCAATAATAACTGTACATATTTACAAGGCACCGTGTGACATTTCAGCACATGGATACGTGTGTCACGATCAGAGCAGGGTCACTGGCAGGCCCACCGTCTCACATGCTTCCAATTGCTGGTGGAGGGAACATTCAGAATCCTCTCTACTGGCAACTGTCAAGTATTCTGTTAACTGTCCATCATAATTATGCTGCACTGTAGAACCTGAGAAGTTCTCCCTCCTACCCAGCTGCACCTTGGCCCCTGTCAGCCCAGCTCTCTATGTCCCCATCTTCTCTGTTCCTCTGCCCTGTGACCACTCGCCATGCCATTCTTTCCTCCTGAGATCAATGCTTTCAGCCTCCACCTGCGAGTGGACACATCCCGTCTGTCTTTCTGTACAAATACCCTTACCTGACACGAAATCGGGTCAGCGTGCTAGGGGTTGATCTTAAATCACAACGAAATGGAAGGCTATAAAAATGCAGGACTGGGAAAACAACCTATGTTAGTTGTAAACACGTATTTCTAACACTGAAACCCTTTGGCAAATTACATAACTTCTCCAAAGCAATGAAGCAAAGTTCCTCTTACACTACAGTACCAAAAGTGCTCTGAGGAACTCCACCGCTGTGCTGCTGTTTGATCATCACAAGTGCCCCTGGTCGAGTGTGCATCTGGTTGTCTCGATTTCTCAGGTGAAGGGAAAGAAATTACTTCTCCACAGCTAAAAGGGGCTACATGCGGGGTCTCCTGGCCCGGTTCCCTGAGCCCTGCAGTTCAACGTACAGACTATGCAAATCAGCCTTCCAAAATCATTCAGTGCACGTATTCACCGAAAGCAAATTTTAGGTGTCTGTTATCACCTAGCTTACGCATGGGAAGCGGAAAATAAGCTAAACTGGTGATGGCCGTGGCGGGCTTAGAAGACACAGCACTGCTTTCTTTTGTGTCAGCCACATCTACAATCCCGCCCCTGCTTCTAGAACGATCGCTATCTCTACTGGGTGACCAGCAGGGAAAGGAGGGAAGGAAGGGCAGGAAAGGAGCAGATGGCGACTTCCTGTCAGGAACCCTGCTTCCTCTGGATTCTGCCACTTCTGACCTGGAGCCTTGGCTTCTCCTTCTGCACCAGAGGCACCGGCCTCCTTCTGCCCACCCTCCTCCCTGGAGGACCCACTCCTGAGAGTCAAAGTTGAGGAGAACAGCGTCTCTCTTCTTAGTACGCATCCATTATTTTTTTCCACTTCACCTTGAACATCCCAAAAGACCAATTTGATGAAAATTCGTTTTATCTTTAATCACACTGGGTGCTAACTCCAATACTGCGCTGAGCTTTTGGATAGCTACAAGGAGAACTTTACAAAAATATAACTATGTCTTTAAAAAATGGCAGTCCTATTAAGATCTAGCAGAAAGAACAGGACATTAAGATAAATGTGGTCTTTTACAATTTAATTTTCAGACAAAATATAAAACAGATCCACGTTGGGCCTCCAGCTGAGGGCGCTGCCTTTTCTGCCTGGATTCAAGTGAATTCAGCCTCTGCTCTGAGCAGATCTCTCCTTGGGATGCTAGAGTCACCCTAGAGCGTGAATTGATTCAGAAAGCAGGGGCAGTTCTGCACAACTCTGGTGCCTGTGAGCAGCACGACTTACGAGAAAAATAGCCGTGTGACCTCTCCATTGCTGAGCTACACTAAAGCGATCAAAGGTTTCACTGGTATTAATTCTCGGGCCTCAAAGCCAGCCCCTCAACAAATAAAAATACCATGATCCAGAACTTACAGATCTCTCTTCTTCCTTCCACAATTCTTTCATGCTTCCAACCAAACCTCCTGCCACTTTGGGAAAGGTAAAGAGAACCATTCCTTTAGACCTCCGTGGCCTAGGGACTGATCTTCCTCAAGGACACGAAACTGTGACACTGGAGCCAGGAAGGGTTGAAACCAAGATGCCAAACATTTGTGTGGGGAGCTGATGCAGAAGAGCACTTCGTAGGCATCAATCGCAGTTTCTACCTCGATGCCCTAGAGCCTCGAGCAAGCAAAGTGGGGGCTTGGGGTGGGACTGGATTAGGGCGGCTCCGAGCTAACTCGCTGTTGGGGCGGGGCCGGGTCTGAAGAGGTGGGTGCTGTGGGCATGGCCCGGAAGGATCCCCATTGCCCTCGCCTGGCCTCGCCTGGCCTCGCGCCTCGCCTCTGTCTGCTTCCTGTGCTGTGAGCAGTTCTCCACAGAGTCCGAGGGCCATGCTGCCCTCCCTCGGACCCAGACAGCCAAGGATTGAGACTTGAGCCAAAATTAAACCTCCTGGCATAAACTGTGGGTGTCGGGTACTCTGTTCCAGCAAGGAAGAAACTGACTAAGACATATGCTAGCATTTGGGCCGACAATGCTCCCCTGGGGCCCGTGTGTTTCTGGCCTGCTCCTCAACCATGTACTACTGGGAATACCAGGACCTTAAAGAGAGGGGCTCATGAGGAAGGAGACTAGTTACTGGGGCAGGAGTGGGATTCTGGTCTCCTCTCTCCTCTTCTATTTTTCTGGTAAACAATTCCTCCCAACATCTGCCCCTACCACGTGCCGCCATGGTCCAAGGCAGTAGGGCCAGTCAGTCATGGATGAAAATCACCAACACTGTGAGCCAGAGTAAACCTTTCCTGTTACCAGCTGGTTGCCTCAGGCATTGTGTTACAGTAAAGGAAAGCTGACTAACATGCAGGAGTTGCACAGTCAGAATGGAGCTACTCCTCTAATCATGCTTAACTCCTGTAGTTCTAGAGTGGGCTGAGACAGCAAGGAATCCCACACCACACTACGCCCTGTCACTGCTGTTGTGGCTTGTCCTGCCTTGTAATATCTGAAATCCTTCTGCAGCCACTTAAGAGTGTTGGTTTCCTAGAGCTCGCTGAAATGTCACACACATAGCTGTTACTAAAGGATTCTGCAAAGCAAACAGAAATAGCACGGGGAGGGCAGCTCCTGTGTTCTCAGAAAGCACTGGGGGTTCGCTCCACTCCTCTGGTGCGGGTGTGGGACACACCTGAGTAAGGGGACCGTCTGTCATTGATGTGCTTAGCACCCGTGTGTGTCATACACATAGGTCAGGACCCAACGGACCAGATTCTCTTGGCTTTCTTTTTGGACTCTGTTCCTGTTTTCATAAGGACTGGTGGGAGGAAGGCGCGCAAGCAAGGCCTGGCACTTGAACATCTGTCGTGCCTTCCTGGTTCCTGCCTTCTTTTAAGTGACTGAGTGCAGAAGTGTGTGGTCCCATGTGGACAGGGACCTTTTAGAGTGGTCTGGTGTGACCCCCAGACACTTTTCCATAAATCAGCCCACCGCTGGGTTCCTAGCACCCCCACCAGCCCAGTTCAAGTGACATAGTGGCTTACAAACGTCACACCTGGTGGCCCCTATCTCTGCACTAACTTCAGCTGAAGAAAGATGTCCCTGACTCCAAGAAAATGAGGCGAGACAGAATGAGTGTCCTGATTTAACAGTCCTCGTTACAGCCACAGAAGCGATTCTGAAAAGCAGGTTAGCGGCTAAAAGATGGCAGGAACAGGATAATGATTTTGCCCTAAAAAAAAAAAAAATTCCTGCAAGTGTTTCTTTTTGTGCCCTTTCGTGACAGCCTCCTCCTCCAAAGGGCCGGGCAGAGCAGGCTCCAAAAGGGTCTATGCGAATGCACCGCGCCCTCACTCCCGAAAGCCACTTCTGTGAGAGAAGTCATGTTCCAAATGCTTAATCTGTTCTAGATACATGCTCTCTCTTCTGGGAAGTGGCATTTCATAAAGAATAAATAAACACCAGTCGCTCTATTTCTGTCCTTTTCGAAAGGGCTCTGTTCAGTCTCCGGCTCTGACAGTCCCCGTGTGAGTCACGTCAGCGTTCAGAGCCTCAGTGTCACCTACATAAAATGGGCATTTTATATAACAGTGCTTCCCTTGAGGGATTGCTGTCAGATGAAAAGAGCAGAAGTGGCAGGGATGGCCAGCCACACGCTCCTCCCCAGGGACTCCTAGACCTGAGGGTGGCTTACTGCGTATACCGGGCGAGGAAACATGATCAGAAGAAGCCCAAAGAGAGGCAGTGACAAAGTTAGGGGGTGAAAAACTACAGGTGAGAAAATCCTATGGCTGACCTTGGTCTTGCTCTCCGTGCCTGAGAAGTGCTAAGAAAAGTTGTGAAAATAAGTTACAGCCAGCTGGGGGTGGCGGGGGGTAGGAGGGTAGTTCTGGCATTTCCTTATACAGAGGCTGACTGTTATTAACAATATTTAGGAAAATGCTTGCACCTTGCGAATGCAGTGCCAATTGAAATAAATCGGACACATGCCTCAGTATGGCAAGGTTCTCTTAGATGAGAGAGAAACCCAAAGCCTAAACAGTTTAAGGAATTGAAAAAAAAAGGATGAATAATAGGAAATGGGGAGCTGAAACCTTTGCAAATGGGAAGGGAACCAAGATACAGGCAGGGAGAGGGGGTGGACAGGGACTAAAAAGAATTAAGACGCGTTCTGAACATGTACAGCTCCCCACGATAAACGCAATCAACACGTACTGCAAACACACACTAACACGGCTCCAACGGTATTATTGTATGACTCAGAGCAGCGATGCGAGAGGAGGTTGAATATTCATGTTTTTAGAAAAATTGCTCCGCCGCCGTTCAGACTTGTACTGATCCTCCTCTGGTCTCAGCCTCCCCTGCGCTGGGATCACAGCTTTGGAGTATTATCATAAAGAAATGCTTAAAGATTTGAGATGAAGGGTAACCTGTCTCCAGAGCAGCAATGCACGAATGTGCCTTAAAAGCACATCAGACTGTTTCGTGTGTGTGTGTGTGTGGGGGGGGTACTAGGGACTGAACTCAGGACCTTGTGCTTTCCAGGAAGGCACTGGACCATTGAGCTATCTGTCAATTTTCAAGTCTCCAGAAGCAGGGAGTACAGGGTCTGTGCTAGGGATCTGCTGGCCATGTATGGGCCCCGGGCTAGAGCCCACAGAACCACACACAAAACAGTTACAAAGGCAAGCAGACATGTTTTTCAACATAGACATGAATAAGCTTGGTGTATTTAGTCTGTTTATTCTAAAGTTGATGTCAGAGACTAACAGCGAGGAGGTTCCCAGGGTCAGTGGGCAGTCCGTGCCCAGCCCATTTCTTGCTGTGCCCAGGCCTCCTCCTTATCTTCTTGGGCCCACGTCAGGGTGCAGGCTGTGTGAGCATGCAGTGAGATAAGGCCACCAGGGCTGAGCTGGCTGCGGGGCCTGCAGCGTCCCCTCCGAGCCTTCTGGGAGCCTTATTCTTGCAGATTTATTGGAACAGTGCCTGGGAAGCCCTTGACGTGCCAGGTGATTAAACCTCCTGGTGTTCAGCAGAGAAGGGAAGCACAGAGTCACCTGGAAGGGGATAGCGGGGCTGCCAACTCCCCCGCAAGCTCCAGGGCCAGGGCCAGGGCCAGGGCCAGACCCCTCTGCTGCCTTAGTGTCCAATTCGCACTTGGAAAATAGGAGCCGCAGGGGACAGGGTGACCACTGAGGTCCTCTCCTTCCGCCTCAAGGCAGCCTCTTCCCCAGCACCACAGGCGCGTGAGACATTTGCCCTCTCACTGTCAATCAGTCCTATGGGGTCCTACGGGGCACCCTGACACCGAAGCCAAATAGCAGAATCCTAGAGTGGTGGGATCTGAGCTCCAGCTCCTGAGGCCGATCCCTTTTGAAAAAGGAAAGGTCACATGAAATACTGCACATCACATTTGTCATGGCAAACTGGCTCCGTAGTGACGTCTCATAAAATCTCAGGATCTGTGGGAACACGTAGAGGCGTGCGCAGAAGGTTATCAGAGCACTTTTTCTTATAAATGGCAAAAGCCTTGGGAAACAAAGAGTGCAACCCCAGTGCCGCTAAGTGTTTGGTTTCCATAGCTGAAGTTTTTCACTTTTCTTATCAGCTTAGCCTCCAAGGGTGTGCCGGGAAATACTGGGTTTTTAATTGCTAGCACATACCTTGTCTGAAGCAATCAAGTGCTTCCTTCAAGAGGGAAGCACCTCGAGGCTGGCATTTACTCAGCGGGGTGCACGGGGGTGTGAGTGACACACTGGCCACAGGAGCAAGTCACCAAACAATCACAGCACTTCTCATGCACGTGGAACTCTTCAACAAGCACTCTCTCCTCTTAGTTTTTGACCCTACGTATTGATGCCTTCCTCTCACCAAGAAGGCAACCAGCTGTGGGGCTTCGGGGGACTGGCTGAGGCCCATGTCAGGGGGCCAGAGCTTTCAGCTGTCCCCGTGAAACCATGTGAAAGGGTCACTGACCCCTGCAGCAGTTGTCACTCATTACGCTGTGATTTCGAATCAGGTCACACGTCAACAGTGGACCACCCAAGGAGCAGGGAGGGATGTATTTGCGGGCATCTCACAGAGCCTGGTTGGAACACATGCCGCAGCTGCGGGTCCTGGGCTGCTGGAACACACAAAGGCAGGTGCATCTTTGTGTGGCCATCCAAGCAAGCACAATCAGAGAGGGAGAACAGAGCCAAGTGCTCGGACACACCGCAAGGTGGACGTCGGAGGGGCTCCACATGTGACATGTAGGTCTGAGGGCTGACCACTTTGGATAGCTAACGCTGCAGAAACCAGGACTGCAAAAAGAACTGTTCTTGTCAAAATTAAAGCATGGCATCACCTTCCTAGAAGCACCCAATATTTTTCAGCTTTTGCTACTAAGAAGTCAACCTGGGGCTCCTAAGCAGGAGAGTAATATCTTACTTGCAGGGAGAATACCACTTTCCCAGGCCCAGAGACAAGAGGGGCCACTGGTGGGCAGGATCAGAGGCCCAGGCTGCCACCGCTGAAGGCTTCTGATAGCCTGCTCTCCAGATCTTCAGTTCTGCAACTGCAGCCTCAAACCACCACATGCCAAAAATATTAAAGGAGAAAACACCTGACCTGCACAGGTCCACATCCCTGCAATAACTTACGCAGAACTGGCATTGTGTTAGGTGCCGCGAGGGGTAAAGAGGACAGGCGCAGGCTCTAGGCAAATGCGGTGCTGTTTCATGTGAGGCACTTGAGCACCCTCAGATTTCAGTGTCCTGTGGTCAGGAGGCCAATCTCCCAAGGACACAGAGGGACAGCTGTAAAGCAGGCAGAGCAGTTCCAAACCAATGTGGCAGAAGCTGGTGTGCGTCGCTCACTTCCTGGGACACAGCATTCCTACAGAGCGGATGGAAAACTGCTCTGGCCCTGCCCAGCAGTGTCGGGCTGTGACTAAGGACAGCCACCAACAGCCACAGTGGATTGCTAGAGACCACAGACAAGGATGACTGAGGAGCTGCCCAAGCTGGGAAGGCAGAGAAGGGGATCAGGTGGCCCATAGAACTGGGGAGCAGTCAAGTTTCCTGCGACACTGTGTTGAGGGGTAACACTAGCAACGTGGCAGTCAGGAGCCAGTGTGGTCTCTCCCCTGCCCCACGGGGCCCTATGTGATAGCTCTGTGCCTGCCCTGCATAGGCACTGGGTTTTCATACACCTCTGCACCCAGCCAGGGCCCAGGCTTGGTTGTGGGAGGGACATGAACAAGCATGGAGGAGATGATTCCAGCAGTTGCTTCCCCTAGTGGCAGCTGATACCCTGCCAGGACACTCCTGGGAGACACCTGGAAGTGGAGGACTTGGGGTGCTAGAGGGTGACAGCCAGCAAACAAAGGTGGCAGGCGCTGCAAGCCTGAGGAAGTGAAGCTGTCAGGAATGAGGGGTAGCCAGAGGGGCACCTACTTTCATCCGAGTCCCCTTGAATCACAGTCTAAGGACACAGTCTCTACAGTGGGTGCGTTTTTAGATGAGATGCATGTCTAGCCATGCCCCGCAGTGAATGTTACTGCTATGTCCTATGAGACGGGCTCATAAAAATACAAGCTAAATACGAAAGTAGGGGCCGGGGAGATAGCACAGTAGAATAAGCCCTTGCCTGGCAAGCCCGAGGTCCAGAGTTCAATCCCCAGTACCGCAAAAAATAAATACAAAAGTAAAGGAGGTTGTGAAAGGTTGGTGAGCCTCTTGGTAAACCCTGGGGACAGGAACGAGTTGTAGATTTCAGAAGGGGGAGGATGGCAGGCGTTCCCATGATCCCAGCAAATGTGGATGGAGACCACATCACCACTCCCAGTGAGAGCTGAAAGACAACATGGAAGTCCTGGAAGCAGCTCAGAAATCAGAAGCTCTCTTACCTCTGATGAAATCAGCTTGCCCTAAGCCAGTGGTTCTCAACCTTTCTAATTCTAAAATAATTTTGGTGGCTACTTCAAAACTGTAATTTTGCTACAGTTATGACTTGGAATGTAAATACCTGATATGCATTATGTATTCTCATTGCTACAAATCAAACATAATTTAAACATAGTGATTAATCACAAAAACAATATTTAATTATATGTTGAGAAATGTTTATTACTAATTCCAATAACATTTCACCATGGCACAGCATGGGTTTAAATACGTATTTTCTGAAGGCTTTAGGTGACCCCTGTGTTTTGGTCGCTCGCCCCCACTGGGGTCGCAGCCCACAGGTTGAGAACCACTGCCCTAAGCCATCAACTCCATACTGGGTAAGTCCAGGCCTGTTCCTGACTGGAGACAGATGTAAGTTCTCTGGCTCAAGAGGTCACAGGACCCTTACAAAGCTGCTGTGCTAATGTGCTGAGGAAATGAATTTCTCTCTCTGAAGATGACAGCGAAGGAGCAAGGGGAGAGGTCGCAGCAGTAAAACAGCTCTAATCACTATGCAGGCCTTGGGGAGGGCCTAGCAGGGTCCAATCTGCTCGTGAGCTGCTCCTGAAGCGCATCATTCCGGCCCCCACCACAGAACACACTCCAAAACATGGGTTCTCAAGCTTTCCTCTTCTTGTTAGATCTGGGTCTCCAAGGAAACAGGCTTCCTTTGCTGTAACTGAGGATGACGTCAGAGGCCGTGTCTCCTTGACAGCACAGGTGAGAGTGATGACGTGGCAAACACACCATTTTTGGACCAACATGGAATCCAGACAGGCTCTCTTCACTCCAGCCCTGTTAACCACCTGTCTAGTGTCAAGACAATGCCCGTTCCCTCTCTATGTGCTCTGGTTGGGCAGCTGGTCAGACCATTTACTTTGTGACGCTGTTTCCAAACAGGTGTTACTGTTGTGAAACGGGAAAGTTTTAAAGCTGAAAATACACTTTCTATGACTTAGATCTTAAACGTCCTCTGGAGGTAATGTGTCAAAGCTTGGTCACCAGTCTGGGACACTAGAGGGAGGCAGTGGTACCTTTAAAACAAGGGCTTAGTGAGAGGAAGTGACGTCATGGGGTGTGGCCTAGCAAGGGGAAGTGAGGTCACTGGAGGTGTGGCCAGGGAGCTATGGGACACGCACTTTCTTCCTCCCTCTCTCTCACTTCCAGGCTGCCATGAAGTGAGCTGCTTTCCTCTGCCTTGGGCCTCCCCTGCCAAAGGGCCTAAAGCAGTGGAGCCAATCAGGATTGGTAGCTCAGGCAGGCCTGTAGTCGTACCTTCTGAGAAGCTAAGGCAGGATAGGCACACAGCTCAGTCTATGGGAAACTTAGTAAGGCTATGTCTCTAAATTAAAAATGGGCTCAGAATGTCAGTGTAAAGGCTCTAGGTTTACTCCCTAGTTTCATGAAAAAAAAAAAAAATAAATAAAAACACCATCATGAACCAAAATAAGTTTCTCCTCTTAAATTCCTTATCTCAGGTATTCTGTCATAATGATGGAAAGGTAACTAAGACAACAAAGGACAATGTTTCTGTATAACACCAAAAATCTGAATTTGGCTATTTGCAGAACCATCTCAAGGGGCCCGGCAGGATGGCTCAGTGGTCTAAAGCGCCTGCTTGGGAAAGCTTGGGCTGCTGCAGGGACCGCGGTTCGATCCCCGGCACCACATGCTGCGCCAGCCCTGCCCTCAGGGCAGGCTGAGCCGACCATAAAAATAAATAAACAAACAAAAGTTCTGAAACAAGAAAATAAATTAAAAAAAATAAATTAAAGAACCATCTCAAGGACTACAGACAGAGTTCATGGAACAGAATACTGGCTTTGGAATGGAATTAACCTGTCCAAATTAAGAAAGAAAAACCGTATTTGTGTGCCCCAAATGTAATGATGAATAAAAATTAATAAATAATGGAGGCAGTCTTGTTTCTTGGTGGTCTCTAAGTCTCCTCTGTGACTGCCAGGTCAAGGCCGACAGTTTAAGGCCTACTCAGTCTATGCCTATCAGAATGTGTGGATGCTGTCATGTCTATAACAAAGACCAGAAAGCTGCGCTGTGTGTCTTTTGATGTTCTTAAGAAATCTGCTAAGTTTTTTAAGGCTTCTTGGCCTGTATGGCCTTTTGTTTTCTCTCAGAAGGTTTATTCTCTCACAAATTTGCCTTTTCTTATCACAGGACAGCAGATGGCTCAGGGTCCTGGGTACAAAAGTCCAATTTTGCACAAGTATCCCCCCCAGAATACTTGCTTTATTTTATTTTATTTTTACAAGTTTCATCCATCCCATTAGCCATCCACTCTTCCCCAGCAGAAGTGACAGCATGCCTGTAATGCCAGCACTTGGGAGGCCAAGGCAAGAGGATCACTATGCGTTCAATCCTCTTGGGTCGAACTACATAGTGTGTTCAAGGCTAGCCTGAGCTACACAGTGAGACCTTGTCTCAAAAAACAAGCCAAAGTTCAATGTCTCCAGCAAGCCCTCTTTTCAGCTATGTCTCATGCAAGGGACAGAGTTTCTGTGTAAGTGACCACTACACACTTAGCAGCTGAACTCAGTCTGTTAGACAGTGAGCTCTGAGGATTCTGAAGGGAGCAAAGCTTCTTAGAAATGTTTGGGGCAGCTCAGTGTCTGACTGGTGACAGGCCCAGAGGACTGTCTCCTCAGGCTTTCTTGGCGGCAGATCGCTGAAGGGGGCGTAGCTCCTAACATCATTTCTAAGAAATCTTGCAAGAGAACTGCAAACTTGATCATGTCTACCTAATTTTTATGGAGAGCCTCAATTTCAAAGACCCCTTCTTGTGCCTACTGAAACACTCCCTAAATAATAACATCTCCAGCAGAAAAGTCTAACCATGAAGTATAAAAAGTAAAGCCAGATTAATACACTGAGCCCTAAAAGGCTCAAGCCAACAGCTTCTGACAGTTCTGCTGATAACCCATTACTGTTATGGACTATTGGACTATGTATACAGCTACTTTCTCTTAGTTCAATGAGAAGGAAGATTTGCACTAATAGTGTTTAGAAAAGATATCATGTCCGCATCTGTGTGTGTGTGTGTGTGTGTGTGTGTGTGTGTGCGTGTGTGTGTGTGTGTGTGCGTGTGTGTGTGTGTGTGCGTGTGTGTGTGTGTGTGTGTGTGTGTTATGGCTGGCTCAGCCTGCCCTGGTGGTGGGGCTGGCATAGCATGTGGTGCTGGGGATCAAGCTGCGGTCCCTGCAGTTGCCTAAGCTTTCCTAAGCAGGTGCCTTAGACCACTGAATCATCTTGCTGGCTCATGTCTGCATGTTATACTCTGAACAACTACTATGAAGACAACAATATGCAATGTATTAATCATTGTAACTGTCCTACTAACCTGTTTTGAAACTGTCTCATTATTCTTTCTTTCTCATTAAAATGAATAAAATTGGGGCCCGGCAGGATGGCTGAGTGGTCTAAAGCGCCTGCTTGGGAAAGCTTGGGCGGCTTCAGGGACCACGGTTCAATCCCTGGCACCACATGCTGCGCCAGCCCTGCCCTCAGGGCAGGCTGAGCTGGCCATAAAAATAAATAAATAAATAAATAAAAACAAACAAAAGTTCTGAAACAAGAAAAAAAATAAATAAAATAAAAATTATAAAAAAAATAAAATGAATAAAATTTAAAAAAAATTAAAAATAAATATGAAAAGAAAAAAAAAAATCAAGCACCTGATCCCTGTATTCTTCAGTTTACATTTACATTCAACCAGTCTCAAGTGGAGATTTTTTTTAAACCAAATTCCATCTATATTGAACAGGTATATTTTTTTCTCATCATTTTGCCCGAAACAATACTGTTTATAACTATTTACATAGTGCTTGTATTAGATACAGTAAGTAATCTGCAGATATTCTGAAATATACAGGAGGATGTTCATAGGTGAGTGTGTGTGGATACTGGTACATCAGTCATGAAGCGCAGTTCTGGAACTCGTCCTACGTGGATGAATATATTATGCAGTCATTAAAATTATCGTTGCGTGGAATTTTTAATGTAAAGCAAGATATTTATGTTCACGGTAAGGGAAACAATCAGAATAAAAATAAAACTGTGAATGGTGTAGTTGCAAGCATGTGAAGATGCGCAGAAAAGACCTACAAGTTGGACAATATGCAAGGTTATTTAAGCTGTGGAGACAGGGCATTCTGAAGTGCTGTGGATGGAAAAGACCATAGGCCCAGCTTTTATAGTTGTCAGTTACGCAGCATCTATCAATCTTTTCAAAGAGGTGTGACTTTTTTTTTTCTTTTTCCAGGAATCCCTTCCCAGTAATCTCTGACCTAGAATATATTGAAATGCACAGAAAGATACATAGATACAGAAATTGACATAAACACTGTAAAAATAATGAAATAGAATACTGCAACAAATGTTCATCAACAGGGATATAGGTTAGATAAATTATGTCCCATCCATACTTCTTCATAATGATCTCTAGCCTTTTAAAATAAAGAAGACATAAGTAATGAGCTAAAAGAAAATTTCATGCCATATTGTTGACTTTTTAAGTCACTAGTAGCACAGAATGAGTTGTTTTAAAAATATGCACATATGTGAATGACACCTATGTATGTAAACGCACCAAAGAATGACTAGTAGAACACATTCCATGGCTGATAGTAATTACCTCTTGAGAAGGCCACAGAGCTATGAGATGCTTTTAGCTAAAACCAACAGAAACTCTAACTGGACCGGGTGTATGGAAATGAAGGTTTCAAGATTTTAAAGCAAACTTCTTGGGAAATTCCTAAGGTCAAGGGCACCATGAAGTCCCTAATCCTCATCATTGCAGGTTTCTACAAGTAGCTGAGACCTGATACTGGCACTCCAATGTTGGTGATGGCTGCCCAGATAACAAGTACCATGTCTACACACTGTAGTATCCAGTGGAAGAAAAACAAATGGCCTTTTTTCTTGTCTGTTTTTGAGAGTCAGAGAAAACATTCCCAGAATTCTCTAGGTAGCCTATTTCACATTTTATTGGCTGGGGCAGAGTCATGTGCTCATTCCAAGCCAATCACTGACAAAGACCAATCAGAATTTACTTACGGAGACATGTTTGGTTTCAAAACTAGGTTTTTGCCACGCCAAAAAAGGAGAAATGGTTCTAGGGAGGCCACAGAAATAGAGGGGATCTTTTTCTTTTTCTTAGAGTAGGTTCTGTATTACTTGAAGATGGCTACAGGATTACATCTATGTAATTATTTAAACATCAAATATAAAAATGTTGTAATGTTCAGAAAAGAAATTGAAAAGAAATATACCTTCAAAGTTGGACAACATTTCTTTTCTTTATTCTTTTTTTTTTTTTTTTTTAAAGATTTTTTTATTCTCTTAAACCTCATTTACTTGTTTGTGTTATGGCTGGCTCAGACTGCCCTGGGGTGGGGGTGCATAGCATGTGGTGCCAGGGATCGAGGAGCGGTCGCAGTGCTGGCCTTAAGTTTCCTCTGCAGGCACTTTAGACCACTGAGCCATCTCACTGGCCCTCTTTATTATTTTCTATCTTTTCCAAAAACTGTGTGAAAGACTTTTACACACAGAAAATTAGCATATTTTAAAATGATGTCCAGCTTTTAATCCTTGACTCATAAAGGGAAGTAAATTTTTTTTTTGTGTGTGTGTGTGTGAAATTGTAGGGCACATTTTTGGTTTTGAAGAGGTTGTAGGAATCATAATGCTTGGCTCTCTGTGCCTGCCTTTAGATGGGCTTGTGGATTCTGGGAGCCTGGAAGATTTTCAGTGCCCTGGGAACATGGATGTAGTCTACAGCAAGGCGTCGATCGAAGTCCATCAGGGCGGGATGGATTTTGGACCCATTCCCACCTGTGACCTCTCTGCTCCAATCTCTATTCTTCTTGCCCTTGTTCCCTCTCAGTCTCCTATTGCTCCTGTATTTTTCCTTCTCCCCAGATATTAACTACCATTGCCATCCTTTTAAAATTTGGCTTTAAAGATTTATCTTTAGGGACCTAAGGTGCAATTAGTAGCAAAGAATCTCATTTGCAAATAACAGGATATAAAAAGGGAAAGCAAATGGTGTTAGTTGAAGTATGTTTAGGGCCAGTCAGAGTACCTCTCCTGAGGATAGGGTGAAGAAGACAACTGCCCTGGCAGTTCTCTCTCCTCCTGATGTCAAGAGGAAGCAATGATCTGAGTACAGACTGAAATGTGAAAATGCACACTAACCTTAGGCAGTTTGTACTAAGATGACAGGACTGATGATAGATGGCTTTACTCCTTACAGGGCCCTGCCAGGGGATGGTTCAGTGCCTCTCAAAAAGGACAAGCTCTTGCCCTTCCTTTGCACTGCATTTCTAAGGAGTAGCTGATGACTGGAAACACCAGTCTCCAAGCACAGAACCATAGGACCTATAAGTTAAGCAGTGGGCATAGCCTCAGCTGACAATACTTCCAGAAGGGTTAGCAACAAAACTAACCAAGGGATTACAGGAGAGAGGTGGTGACAAGCACGCTCCCAGTTCTTCCACGGGGCATCTGGTCAACCTCCACACTGCCTGGTCCCAGCCATTCCAGCCTGGTTCTCAACCACCTGCCTTAGGTTTATGGGTTAACTAAACAGGATTTCTACTTGGTGAACTACATGGAAAAATATCTAAGGAAAGGTCTCATCCACCTTGCTTCCAAGCCCCCTTTTTCTTATTGGCAATCAGAGGTCAGTTATTTTGCTAGTCTTAATCCCTGTCCTCTGCTTGTAATCCTAGAAACTTGGTGAAGGGTAAGCTTTATTTGTTCTATTTTCCAGACAAGGAGGCTCATAAAAGTTAAAACATCACTCCAAGTCACCCAGCAGCTGAACAGGGAGGCCACCCCAAGTCTGTCCAGCTTTCAAATTTGCATTTTATTTCCTGCCAAGTCACAAAGGTCTCCATTCAAACACAACTCTAGGTCAAGGTCAGCAGTGTGGAAGCTCTCCAGAAAATCTCCTTTCCTGCTTCAGCCACCACCCTACATAGTGGCACCTTCCACCCTACAGAGTGGCTCTCTCAGCCTTCATCTTCTGTCTGCAAAGAATCAGCTTCTCCACTTCAGACCTTCCCAGCTCCCAGGATAGGAGCCCACATCCATGCTGTGGATCATCTGGTCTACCTCTTAGTACCTGCTTAGTAAATGTGTGAATTCCCATTAAGTGTGCCCCACAGCCTGCTGGTAGAGGACAGTGCGGGGCTTGTCAGAAATGGGGAGGCCCGGATCCCAACCCACATGTCTAGAATCAGAATTCAAATTTAACAAAGGCCCCAGGTGAATCATGGTGCACTGCGAAGCCCACCCCCAACTCTCTTTTCACAGGCTTCATTGTTCATGCCAGTGCAGGAGATAAACACTCTCCTTTCTGTTCTGTATCCAAAAGAACCACTTGTTAAGATCTGCAGGAGTTCAAGTTCTCCTATGGAAATCTGCCTAAGGAAGGACTTTGCTTAAAAATACCAAGTTGTACTTAATCACAAAGAATTCAAGTGAAAAACATTAGTGCCTTAGCTAAAGACTACTTGAAAATTCCTTTCAAACATTTGCTCACATTTAATACATGTTTATTTAGTGCTGTAAGGTATTGTTAATCATCATCAGATTTAAAGTAGAATTACCCATCCTTAAGTACTCCATTAGCATTCAGAAATGTCTCACCTTTGGAGAGTGATTACCAACCATTCAGCTCACTTCCCACACTTATTTATTGAGCACCTATGAGGAATAAAGCCACAAAAATGAGATGAAGAGATAAGATATGAATGACAATCCCTGACCTCCCCGTTTGGGTACAAACAGAATGAGGACCAGGGATACACTAATGAAACATTTCTGGAAGCAAATAACACATCAAGTACCATTTCCACTATTTACACAGGAACTCAATTAGCTGCTTGCTCTCCAGCCATTAAACTGCTGGCCTATAGCTGCCTGCCGTCCAACCATTAAATGCCTGGCCTACAGCTTAGTGAATCACTAAGCCCTTGTCCACACCTCACGCTCTGACCTAGCTGGGGGAGAGAGAGATTACAAGTGTGCAAGGCATCAGTGTGGAGATTGCACTGGAGGAAGTGGCCACTCACATCAAGGGTACAACACACACTCATCTCAAAAATTAAGAAAGAAGGTATGCCCCTTTGGGTTCTTAGGCTTGCCAAGCATGCCTGAAAACATAAACACATACGGAGACGGGACTGGAAGCACAGGCACATGTCATTTTAATCTGCAGAAACTCAATAACTTTGACTGTCTTACTTAAGACCAAGCAGGACTGTTGGAAGAGAGCTACGAAGATTACTAAGAGTTAAGAAAACTGGCACAAAAATATAAGATGGATTCAAATTATGAATGATGTATCAGGTGACACATGCTATTTCTTTACCCCTCTCATTATTTTTATCATTTTCATTATTAAACTGCCAGAAATACAAAGCAGAACACAGATTCTTTTAAAAGAACCAAATGAGCTTAAGAACAATGGTCTTCTATATAAAGATGAATTCCTGAGTTACCATCTGAACACTGTCTTATCACAGGAAGAGTATTTTTTTTCCACTACACTAATTAGTAAAGTCTCGTTTGCTTCTTTTCTTGGCTTGCTTAACACTTGGGGGGCATTTTATTAATAACATATTTTCTCCAGAGTGTATTCCCTTCCCTCCTCTCCACATGAGCCGCCCGGGGAGCCGTGAGAAGAAGCTAATTCTGCATTTGTGCACAGTGGGACAGGCCAGCAAATAAATAGAGGCATCGATTTCTGTGAAGAAAATGGCTAAAAGCAGAGCACTTACAATTTTTCTAAGCTACGCTCTATGTCTCTCTGTGAGATGGAAGATAATTACTGAATGTCTTTATGTTGCACACTTTATTTTTAACTAAATCTTTAAGCAGACTGCTGAGAAATACCAATACTGCTACTGGGTCTGGCTTCGCAGTAATGAAACATTGAAGTTTTGTTTTGTAAAATAGCGGCCTGGGTCAGAATAACTCTTTTTAAATATTATTTTTTTATTTTAAAAATAAATTTTAGGATTATTTTTGGCAAACCTTTTCCTGTAAGGAAACTTCCGTAGCAGAAAGGCAGAGCTAAAATGTGCCCTTGAATTCAATGGGTGCCTCCTAAGGAGGGCTCTCTCTTTCTGAGGCAAGCCGTAATTACTCTGTCAATTTACCGGTTGGGGACTTGGGACTTCAGTAGGCTGGGGCGTTGACAGAACTGAGCCTTGCCAGGACCTGTTTCAGTACTAATTACTTGAGAAATCCAAGTGGCGAAAGCCCTTTTATTAAGGAAAAAGAAGGCATGGGTTCTGATGATCAAGACTGACTAGCTTGTCTCTGCTGATTAATTTAATAACTACTCAATACCTCACCTGTAAAGAAACAGGCTCACAACCACTGTAATGACTCTTGGGCGGTCCCAAATCCGTGGGTAAGGAAATGCCAGATCTGTTGTCTCCACCACCCTAGATAGGAGGCACCTGTTGAACGCCCGGGCTTTTAACTTTCAGAACAGCCCCCCCCCCGCCCCCCCATCCCCGGGAGAAGCTCAGAACGTTTCAGACTCGGTGCAAGCCGCGCTTGTGTATTGAAGGATTCCATCTTGCTTAACAACAAAACTGGTTACTAATTATTTACGAATCACAGGACTAAAAGCAAACTTTCTTACCTTGAGCAGTTAAAAAAGAGTAGCAGGCAGAGGAGCGAGGCTGGTTTTGAGGAGAGCCCCTTGGTACCCGTCCCTTCCCGCTGATTCGGACCCTAGCTCAGGTTAGCTCTTTGGAAAGGTCAAAGTGCGCCCTTTCTGGGCTCGGGAGGCGACACACATCCCAACCAAGCGACACGCTGGCATCCAACCTGGGGAGCTCGGGGCTGTCTGGTAATGAGCTCTCTAAGCGCAGGACCCAACAGCCAATCCGGCCTGAAACCAGTTCTGACTCAGGGTTCCCTAGACATCGCCGGCCCGGGCCACGCTGCACTCTGCGGGCGTCGTGTCCAGGTTCCTCGGCGCTCAGAGGGGCGCACAGTGGGGTTCACCAGGGGTAGGAAACCATCTGCCCGGGGACTTGGTCCCTTTCCACCTTGTCTACCCTGTAGGAACCTTAAATTCCGAGGTTCGGGGGACTGTCCTCCGCATCCCGCGACGAGATGCGCCTGGAGCCCACCGGTGCTGGTGGGGCGGCCGGATGCGGGCGAAGGAGAGTCGGTGGGGACCCACAGCTCCGCGCCTGGGTTCCCCGCGCCGTGTCACCTCCTGCCCCTCCCAGGCCGGGAGCAGGTGGCGGAGTCGCGCGCCCACGCAGCCCCGCGCGCCCCGAGCCCATCCCGTCCCCGCGGCGAGAGCGGCCTCTTACCTGGGAGCGGGCCGGGCGGGCCGGGCGTCGCGCCTCCCGCCGCCGCTGGGAGCCGGGCCGAGGGGGGCGGCGAGCGGGCGCGAGCTCCTCCGGGCGGCGGCGGGAGGCGCTGTATGGCGGGGCGCCTCGGTCTCGAGCTCCCTCCGCGGCCCCGCGCGGGTCCCGGTGCTGCGCGAGGCCGGCTGCTCGCGGCAAACTCTTCCGCACGCAGCGCAGCGGGGACGGCCGCCGCCGCCGCCTCCTCCTCCCGGCCCAGCCTCCTCCTCCCCCTCCTCCCCTCGCTCTCCTCCTCCTCATGCCGGTCCCCTTCCCCCTCCTCCTCCTCCCTCCTCCCTCCTTCCCTGAGCGACCGCTGGGGGTCTGCGCGGGCGGGGATCGGGCTTCGGACACGCACCGCGGGCCTCACGCACCCGCGACCCCCCAGCGGCGCAGACCTCGGACGCCCCCCAGGGGCGCCACCCAGGGACGCGCGGGTCCGAGCCAGACGCTGGGCGCTGGGCGGGGGTGACGGCTTAGGGCGTGGGGAGGCGGGGGCGGTGGGGGTGCGGGGTGCCTCGAGGTGAGCGCACCGAGACACGGGTGGGGGGCGCAGTGCGGAGCTGCCAGTCCACGTCCCGCGAAAGTTGTCATTCGGGACTGGCACGGGCTCTTCTGTCCCGTGCGTGGGGAGGACGAGCACGCAGCCGTCACCCCTTCCACGCCAGTCTGGGCTGTCTGCACGGGGCCCAGACCTAGGGCACAGGGCGCGTCTCTGCGGGCACCCTTTCGATTTCTCTTGGGGCGGCGGGGTGGGGTGGGGGGACGGGGATCTGGAGACGAGGGTGGGCGCGTTCGCCCCGGGGGGAGATGAGCGGCACCTCTACCGAGGCGGCGGAGTAGCCAGTCCGGGAAATGGGTCAAGGATGGAAAGGGATCGGCTGGTCGACCCCCAGAGCCCCTGAGCCCGGGCGCGGGGCTGCGACTGGGCGCGGAGCCGGGCTCGCCTCCCCTCTCCTCCCCTCCCCTCCCCCGCCGTCCTCCTCTCTTTGCACCAGTGCAGGAAATGTTCCACTGACCTACATATTTTTCCAAACATACGTGACCTTTTTTTTTTTTTCCTCTGTGGGAGGAGACAGGCGAGAATCCAAGAAAAAGAGAAGCTGGAGACAGGCGCGCGCGAGAAAACAGGGAGGTTTAGCCAGCGCCTGCGAACGGGAGCCCAGACAGATGCGCGTCCACGGTCCCTGGGAGCGGGAGCCGCGGTGTGATGCTCAACCCGGCTCCGACACCCAGGGGCATGAAGCAAAGGGAAGTCCGTGTGTCTACCGAGGCGGGAGCCCCCAAACCCGCAGGCTCCTCCACTCCAGGCTCCGGCGGGGTGGCACCCTGTAGACGCCCTACAACAGGGACGTCCCCGCCCCCACCCACGAAGGTCACCCTTTGGCTGGCGCGGCTTAGGTGCATTTCCTGGCGCGCGCTCCGCGCTCCCAGCCCTTTCCGAACGATTCGGTGCAGCTAGCGCGTTCCAGCAAGTGGTTGGAAAGGACAGCCCCCCTCACACCCCTCACCTTTCTCATACCCTATTTGGCGGCCAGAAGGGATCTCTGAGACCTTTGCCCCAGCAAGGATTGAGGATGGCTCCCCGAGTAGTCTCAGGGGTTGGCTGGGCCCTGCCCTCACCCAGCCAAGCCTTATTTGGGCTTGCAACCCCACACCGTCATTAGATCAAAACGCTGGCGCTGAACTCCTTTTCCCCCCTGTAAAGTAGGTCATTCGCTTTATTTCCCACTTGTATTATTTTTGTCTAATTCTCCTCCTGAAAAATAATCAACTGCAAGAAGCTTTGAATACCCTGAGAGCCGCTGTTATTCTTGGACTGGCTTCCGACTTGGAGGGCTTTTCAAGAAAGACAGGAGGCATTTGGCCCACCATGATTTTGAAGTTCCTCTCCAAAAGGAAAAACAAATGATTAAACTTTGTTCTATTCTCCTTTGTTGTTCTCTTTGTTCTTTTCCTCCAGACAAGTGAGCTTTACCCTGCCCTCAAAGCTTTGCTATGGCTAATCTATGAAAGGATGAAGTTGTGTACTTTAACCAGATTTAATGAAGAGCTGAGAACTGCCTACCTTCCTTCTACTACTTTGATGATTCCATTCTCCCTGCTTCCTCTGGGAATTTAGACAATTGCTAAGTGATGTTTTAGGAAGCTTGAAATGGCCTATAGAAATAATTCATCAAGTAATTCTGTAGTGCAACAAGTATTTTTGCTATGCCCTGTGTTTATCTGCTATCTGCACTAAGAGTAGCTTCTGCCTATTTGTTGTGGTGGCTGTCCGTCCATATGTGATGGCTGTACTTACTGCAAATTCCATCCCATCTAGTGTCAAGCCTGTCCTGCTGGAGAGGGGGTTCTGGGAAGGCTGTGCCCTTTCACCAAACACAGGAGTGAGCTGCAGAGAAGTTTGTCTCCTGTTTGCTGTGTGCGGGTGACAGTTCTTCATCCACTGGCTTTGGGTGAAGCCTTGCTATGAGGCTGGCTGGGTTTGGGCTGCACAGGATCAAGGGAACATGGATTTATAGAAAGGACTTATAATGCTGAGACACGGGAAAGTATGAACTAAATAGGGTGAGTGCCCTGAGATAAAGTGCCACACGGGCTCTGAGGAAGTGGCTTCTTGGAAGTGGCCTTGGCACTAGGATTGTTTCAACCAGGTAACAAAGTGAAACCACATCATGACTTATGCACTTTCCAAAATGGGTCTCACAAAGCAAAAGAAGCATTTTAAAACTGTGTTTCTAGACGTAAGTTACCTTGTGGGCCCAGTCTTTAGGCCTTTGAAAGGATGTGACCTTATTGGCTGAGTGCTGGAGCAATGTCTCTGAGTCCCATGTAGTTTTCAAAGAAAAGCATAGGAGGGATAGTCAAGGTATCTGATTTGGTTGCCACTTGCCTCAGCCTTGAGCGATATGGTGAACTAATCGATAGTTTTCACCATTCACTTCGGCATTTTGTTCCATTAGAATTTGAATCTGTCTCATGTTGTAATTAAAATATTTATTCAACTAATTTCTCAATGTGTGTGACAGTGTCTGTATTTAGTGTTACATGAGGGCAAGAATGTGTGGGTAGAGTAATGGTAGCCTGAACCCAGGGCCTGGAACCTATGCTAGGATACACGTTCAGTGACTTAAACACGAACTTTAGGATAGGTGCTGTGAACAGGGTACTATGCTGGATGGTACCACAATTTTTCTCATTAATCAGGAGGTGAGAAGGCTCGCTGTTTTTATATGAGTGTTGAGAAGCTGCTTTGTGAATAGTTTCCTCTGGTTATCAGTTTTGCACTTAATTCAAAAGAAAAGTAAAATAAAAACCCATACACTCTTAGGTAGAAACACGATGTTAGGAAAGAAAAGAAAAGTAGCAATCTGAGCAGAAGGTGCGGGTGGTGTGTGGAAGCATGAGGGACTGGCCTTGGGATCCAGGAACTGAGGCTGACTCACGCTAGGACAGATGAACACTGATAAAAGAATCAAGAATGCTCACCCATGTCGTAAAGATCAAGGTCACCTGGATCTCGCTGTAGAGGCTTCACTGACAAGAAGCATGCCGGATGCAGCGACCTGTCCTGGGCCCAAGGACGCAACCAGGAGACAGTAGAGGCCTTGTGCAGCCTGCCTGGTAGCATTAAGACTTGGCTCCGTGTTCCTGCCTGTTAGATCTTGTGCTTGGCAAATAGAAGAGTGAAGTACTCATGTGCATGCCGGTGTGGAGGACCCAAGGAGGAAAACTGGGCTGGCGGAGCCTGGAAGCGAAAAAGCCCTGAGGCCTCAGCTAGTGTTCCCCAGCTAATCGCAGAGCGGCCAAGGATTATAAGAAAAAAATGGTCCACAGATGTGTTGGCCTGCTCACCTTAGTAAAGATAGTGACCCTATGGACAATGCAGGCATTTGAGGGTAATGCAGTCTATCTATCTATCTATCTATCTATCTATCTATCTATCTATCTATCTATCTATCTATCTATCTATGTAGCTACCTTTCTTTCTTTCTTTCTTTCTTTCTCTTTCTTTCTCTCTCTCTCTCTGTCTCTGTCTGTCTCTCTCTCTCTCTCTTTCTTTCCTTTTTTGATTGGGTCTCGCTAACCTCTTGGAAAAAGAGGTTTGCTCTCTTTCTTTCTTTCTTTCTTTCTTTCTTTCTTTCTTTCTTTCTTTTTTTCTTTCTCCTGGAGATTGAACTCAGGACCTTGCACTTGCCAGGCAGGTGCTTGAGTCACTGAACTATCTATCTCCTCAGCTGTACAATAATCTTTATATCCCTTGAGCACCCCTTTCTGTGCATGTTTTCCAATAATAAAGTTTGAGGTTAGGGCCTCTTGGCTCCTCTTCAAAGAGGTTTTTAGAAATATAAGCCTGGTGTTGAGGTGCTCTCCCACTCACAGTACTTGAGAGGCTAAGGCAGGAGGAGGGTCACTGCAAGTTCCAGGTCAACCTAGGCCTCATAGTGAATTCAAAGGTAGCCTGAAGTACATACATAGTGAGATCCTGTCTCAAAAAGAAAGAGAAAAAGAAAGAAAGAAAGAAAGAAAGAAAGAAAGAAAAAAGTAAAACAAAATAAAAAATGGTGTTTAAGATGACTTAGGCTCACAATACAATTGAATTCACGGAGCACTGTCGCGTGTCTCCCCCACCACCACTGAGACCCCTATGCCCCTGAACAGAGCGTTGACTAGACCTGCTGAGCCTTTGTTGTGAGTGAGCCTGCACCCCAAATGACAGCCCCCCACTAGAGTTCACTGTTGGTGTCGCAGCTCTGTGTGCTGGGTCCGATGGCCAAAGCCCTGTGTGCCCCGTGATAGCATCACGCGGAACAGCCCCCCTGCCCTCCAATTTTTGTGTTCTGCCTGCTCCCCTCGCCTTCCCTACTAACCACTGGCAGCTGCCGATGTCTTTATTATTTCCCTAGTTTTATCTTTTCCAGAATGTCATGCAGCTGGAATGCTATAGTGTGGAGACCTTTTCAGTTTGACTTTTTTTACTGAGTAATTTACACTTAGGTCCCCACCATGGCTCTCCATGCTTTACAGCCCATTTCTGTTTTTAAAATGCTGATTAGTATTGTCTGGACAAGAGGATTTTAAATAATGATATCTTAATAAACGATGTTTGCAGTAATAAAAGGTGACATTTATCTAATATTTATGCACCAGGCATTTACATGACCTCATTTCATCTTTCTAAGCTCCTAGAGAAAGATGATTTATTATTTGCAGCTGGCAGATAAAGAATCTGATTTGGACAGGCCCAAGGTGTCCTGAGCCACCCGGTAAATATGTGGCAGGGAAGGCAAGGGGCTGACTTTGACGACGGCCCAGCCCGAGCTGCTTTCCCCCAGTCAGCCACTTAGACGTGTCAGATTCCCACAAAAATGTTCCCGGCATCTTTCCGTCTCTTAGAAGTCTTGCTGGGTAACGCGAGCTGCCAGAGCAGCCTTGCCACTTCCCTGAACATTTCTTGTCTCTGTTTTCTCTTGTTCTCCTTCAGTGCATCAGTTGTTAATATCTTCACTCCATTCTTAAGGCAGCTGTCTTCCAAGAGCTTGAAATAGAACTCTAAGATGAAGGATCGGGGTTGGCAAAAGAGCAACACTTGATCCCGATTACTCAGGGAAGGAAACAAAGTCCGTGGGTCAATACATGTGCTACCGGCATGTTGGCACCTCGCCATTAGCAGTGCTTGGGCTTTGGCAATGGGCTGGATGGGCGTTAGTCCCTGGTAAATAACCGTGATCTTTGAACCAAGACCGGGTTGCAGGCTGGGCATGGGTGTGGGCTTGTGTCATTAAAAGGGAAGGGCTCAGAGAAACTCAAGCTTCCATCTCTCAACCCTAGAACAGGAGACCAGAGGAGGTCCCAGCCCAGGGACAGTGCTGTGCTGACCCACAGCCTCTGGTTATCCTGCTGGTTGTGGTAGTGGCCAGGGATGTGGTCATTTTCACTGTACAAGAGAAGTTGTACTTGCTCTAGGGAAGCACTGAAACCCTCCGACATGGAAACAGCCCGGCCACGAGTCAACCTGTGAAATGAAGAATAGACATTTAAAGCTGGTGGAAGATACAGGCGTGATCCAAAACTATAGTGCTTGGTTAATTTATTTCTTTTTCTTTCTTTCTTTTCTTTTTTTCTTTTTTTTTTTTTTGTTCCAGAAATTAAACTCAGAAAACTGTACTTGCCAGGCAGGTGCTGTGCCACTGAGTTATTGCCCTGGCTTAATTTCTTAAAAAATTTATTATAGTAAAAGACACATTGCATTTGGAAGAGTTAAAAAAATTAATGTTTATTGAAAGTGTTAATGTTTAATTGTTTGATCAGTCTTACATACCTACGTCTGCTGATCTATACTGATTTGATGATGAAAATATGTAATGCAACCATCGTTACATTTTTCTTGTTTTGAAATTCTGTACTATATATACTCTTGTTACTGTTTTTTTTTCTATCTTTGTTTCTGCTATTTTTACTAAAAAAAAGACACATTGCCATTAATCCTTTCAAAACTCCTTCTCCTCCCTTTGAGCATAGTTGGCCCGTTGTTCTTACTTTCTGAAGTAGTCTTAAAGTGTCCTCTTTCGGGAGTGTCTTTAGTTGTGTTGTCCTGGCTCTTCTGATGCCCTGAATTGATTCTAAACATTTCCCTTTTGTGGTCATCTTGAGTTTGGGGAAGAGCCAGAAGTCTCCCAGTGCCAGATGCTTTGAATGAGGTGGGTGGGGATGCCTGGTAGTATTTTTATTTGACAGAAATTGCATTAAATGGTTGATCAACAAGACATGGTCATAACCTACCATGAATATGTAAATTTTAAATTTTATTACAGTAAAAGATACACTACCACTCACCATCCTCAAAATATCCCAAATCTTTCCTTTCACTTTGAACACTTATCTCATCATTCTTGACAATGTATCTGTTATTGTCATTAAAAAAATTTTTTTTGAACACTCACTGTATCTTTTCATTATGCGGGTAGAGGAGAAGAAAAGCGTTTGTGTACGGGGCATTGCGAGCTATTGGGGGGGCGGGGAGTGCGAGGGCAGTGAATGTGGGTGAACTGTGAAAGCACCAGAAGGATGGGAGGTGGTGCTTCGCTCTGCAGTTAGCTGGAGATGCAGAAGGAATTGTGTAGCCAGAACTGAAGCACAGCCCATGGAGAAATCACTTGCACTCTAGGGGGCGCCAGCGCCTGGCCGGCACTCCGGAGGTGCAGATGCATCGTGGAGCAAGCGCCAGGAGCACCGGCTAAGAATGGGACAGAGAAACAGCTGTGTTGACACCCAGTGACCGCTGACTTTGGTATTTTCAGCTCCTGTTCCATTTCACCTAGCCATGAAGAATTGATTCTGATTTGCTTCCTTGCATCTGAATATTGGAACTTGTGCGTAAACGCGCATGTGCGTGCGCACATACACATACACACAGGCGCATGCACGCACACCCAAGTGGGTGTTTTTTGTTAATTTCCTAGAGTGTTCCCCACTTCTGTCTCTCTCTGGCTTCTGTGCAGCCCCTGCTTGGATGGTTAAGCTTTTGCATTACTAACAAACGCCCAGGAAGAACATCTAGTGACATGAAATTCATTATGCACAGTGCACTGGAAGTAAAAAGCTAATTATAGAAAAATGTTCTCAAAAAAGCTGTTTATAGCCCCTTCCGGATAGGCAGCAAAAGATGCATTTCCTGTATGGCGAAGCAGGAGTTAGGTAGGCTTTGTTGCAAGATCTTGGCGGGGAAAAAATTTTACTCCAGTGCTTTCGTTGAACACTGGTGTTGAGGGGAAAGTGGTGCTGAGAGAAAGGTGACCTCACTTGATGTCTTCAAAGCACACAGAGGCTTGTCCACAAGGGTCTTCTTCAGATGCTTCCCCCCTCAGGTAAATAAAGGCTTTAAAAGATAATTTCACCACGGCAACTGAAGGGTTTTTTCTTAAATTTCAGAAATTGATATCAAAGTTACCTTTCTTTTTATTATATCAATGACGTATGAATGGTCCTGAGTGTCCATGGCCTGAACTGGTCACTACAACTTTGATTTAAAGTTGCTAATTGATATTTTCTGACAATCATTGATATTCTAATAATGCTCCATAGAATGTGATATAAGCAGTTACACATTTTTTACACAGATATTTGGAAATTCAAGGAAACACAAAATGTAGCCTGTCAAGCCTATGGTATCTGGCCCCGTCTCTTACTTTCAACTAATACTCTTGAGAGAGAGTATAACAGTAACTGAGTTTACATTGGGAGCAGTACACATCAAAAAGATGAGAGTGACATGCATTGCAAGCATAGTTTTAGTGTTATATGGTGCTATGATCAGTGTGATGAACCTTTTGAAGGTTCTTAGGACCAATATCTTATTCATCCTGTGTACATAAGTGCAGGGTTTTGCTCCTGATATGTTTCCTCTTTTATCTGCTTCCAGTCACTTCACTGTTTAATTCACAACACATTCAGCTGTGTTATGCCCTAAAGTTTTTATTTTCTTCTTTAAAGTTCTTATATTAGGGAGACTATATGATATTTACACATGTAGGTCTGGTTTATTTCACTAATGAGTATATGTTCAATATACATCCATTTATATATGAAGTCTTAAAACTTAGCATTCTTTATAGCTGAGTAATATTCCATTGGATAAAAATACCACTTTTTTTTCAACCATTCTTCAAATGAGAGTCACCCAGAGAAAAGCATTCTCTCAGGCTTTCACAGAAAGCAAACTGGCCAAGCAATGGCTGTGACTCATTCTGAAGGCGGACACTGACAACAGTTCTACAAAGCACTGTATATGGTTCCAAAGTTAATCCTGAGGGGATTTGACCTTAGAAGATGGAAAAGATGAATGTTTTGTTATACAGGTTATACTTTGACTTGCCCTTGATCACCCAGCAAAAGAGTTTAATTAGGAGGCATGAAACACAGAGCTAGATTGATGAGATGAGCTGTAGGAGGCTTGGATCAATAGCCTCCAACATTGCAAGCTTCACTGGTGGCCCACTGAAATTGTGGAACATTGGACTGTGTATGCATCTGCTTCCTCTTAATTCAAAGAGAAGAATTTTTTTTCTTTCCTTAGCAACATCAATAGGAAGGTGGGTCATGCCCACACACTGTGCTCCATATAACTATTGTGAGGACAATATACAATGTGTCAACTGTTAAAAAAAGAAAGAGAAAAAAATTAATGTTTATTGAAAATGTTAATGTTTAATTGTTTAATCAATCTTATACACCAATATCTATTAATCTAAAACAATTCGATGGTGAAAATATGTAATATAACCAGTGTTAAATTAAAAAAAAAATAAAGTTGCTAACTGAAGATGCTGCTGGGCACCTTCATTTTCTGGAACCTTCGTTAACTCAGAGTATCTGCAGTTCCTGGGAATTGGTTTGAAATGCAGATTCATGAGTCCCCACCCCAGACCTCTGACCCAGGGCCAGCACACTGTTTCCCCCAACCTGTGAGGAAGTTCTGCTGACATTCATGTTCAGACCATTGGAGAGAACTAAAACTATAAAAGCCATAGAAGAAAAAGGCACCAAGAAGAAAAAATACCACCATGGTTAAGGTCTTGGATCTGGCCAACAGTTCTTAGACATAACATTGCAGGTGCAAGCAGCCAAAGCGGGGGTGGGGGGTGGGGGGAGACAGACAAATTAGACTTAGCTAAGGGTGAAAACTTGTGATAATGCTATCAAAACAGAGGAAAGGCAACCCACAGGATGGGAGAAAATATCTGTATGGCATGTGCAGTGGCTCCATTCCAGGACCCATACGGGACGACTAAAGCTGCAGAGAGTGCAGGAGCTCCCTGCCCTATGCCTCTTTCCAGTGCACACACACTCACAATGAAGTTTAATTTATAAATTCGGCACAGCAAAATAATGACAATAACAACTAATAATAAAATGGAATAATTATCCTAATGTGCTATAACAGAAATTTTCAAACTTCTGAGCTATTTGTGGGGCTTTCCTTAGAGTATCTTCAGCCTGCGTTGAGCATTAGTGAATAAGACTGTAGAAAGCAAAGCTGTAGATAAGGGAGACTACTGTATCTGGTAAGAGACTTGTACCTGGAACATACAAAGAATTCTTAGAAGCCAAGTATGGTGAGGCATGCCTGTGAACCCAGGATTGCGGCAAGCTAAGTAAGGCACAAGGATCACAAGTGTCAGCCCAGCCTTGGTGACTTGGTAATAGAATAAGACCCTGTCTCAAAAAAAAAAAAAGAAAGGAAACATAAAAAGTGCTCAGTGTGTAGCTCACTCACAGGAAAGGCCCTGAGTTTAAACAAAAAAGAAACAAAGAAGCACTCTTCTGACTCAGTAGTAAAATACCATCCACTTAAAAGTTAGGCAATCGATGCGAATATCTCCAAAAAAAGATTATATATTGGGACAATAAGTACATAGAAAGATGTTGATTATCATTAAACAAATGCAAATTAAGGTTGCTGTCCACTCATTGGGTTGGCTATAATTAAGATAGCAAACCAGAAAATAACAAGTGTCAGTAGTATTATTTATATAAGCCAACAACTGGAAACAGCCCGAACGCCTGTCCTCTGCAGAGCAGAGAAGCACGTGTGGCATATTTATGCGATGGATGACTGTTTGACCGTAGAGGGCAATGGTGTACCCATTCATGGTACAGCGCGAGTGACACTGCAAACTTTGTGTGGAGGGAGACAAGACAGCCAAGGACCAGCAACCCGAGATTCCATGTGTGTGACAGTCTAGAAGAGGCAAATCACCAGAGGCAGAAACTCGATGTCATTGCCTGCCTCTAAGGACGGGGTAGCTTAGAGCCCTAAGATAAGGGCATGACGAGCCATGAAAAGTGACCTGCAGTTGATTGCGGTAAAGTTTGTGCAACTCACTCAGGCCCACGAGATTATACATTTATTTACATAAGTGAGTTGTATGACATGTGAGTTATGTCTGGATAAATTATTCACAGTAAATGACAATGTTAATCGTAATATGTGCATCCAGCTCTTCCTTCTTGACAACTCGTGCGTTCATTCACTCATTTGTTTGTTTGTTCCTTCCGCCTCATGTTTTATTCTTGCCAAGGCCTGGCCCACGCTGCTCCTCCGCGCCCTTCCCTTGCCTTTCTCCCGCCTCCTGCCTCCCCCAGCGTGCAGCTCTCCTGAGCTCCAGCCTGGTCCTCTCCTCCTCTGCTCTCCTCAGTGCTCCCTTGTTCCCAGGCTGCTCTAGCCTACGCCTGAGACTCCCACTCTGACATCCCACCTCAGCTTACCCAACACTCTCTTCTTTCTCCGTTTCTTTTCCTGACCCCGGCTCCTTCCTCTGCTCCTAGGAATGGGGCACTTTCCTCTACCGTTCCTAACCTTGAAAGCTGAGCTCTCTCTTGCTATCCACCCTCTTTCTGCCCTCTGTCTTCTGTCATTCGGTAACTCAATGCTTTCAGGTTCTCATTTCCTCTTAGGGTTTTCATTCATCCTTTCCTACTTCTGTTGTATGTGAATGCTCAACAGAAGGTAATTCAATCTACTCTTCCGTAGCTCAGTCCTAATTAGGCATGTTCCCTGTCCTTCTTAGTGGCCATAGCAACTGCAGGACACAGACTGTGCAAGACAGTGGAGAGGGTCCCAGACCTCTAGGAGGGCTATGCAGTCCCTGCCGTGATGCACGCTGCAGACCTCACAAGAGACTGATGGCCAAGACTCTGCAGATGGAAGGCCTAGAAAGAAGCTCGTTGATATAAAAGCCCATGCCTAAGGACGTGGGTGCAGAAAGCCGCATAGCAGTGTGGGCACCATACCAAGCAGTGCACACTGGCTCAGCTGGCCTGGGGAGGCCATCCTGACACCTCTGCATCCTGGCTGCTGCATAGCCACTATACTGCATGCCCTGCCTGTCTCATACCCCTGCCATCATGAGCAGCACCTTGAATTTCCATCAGATACACACAGCCACTGGAACCACAGGTCCTGTGGGTGGCCGTGCTCACAAAGGCTTCTAACTCTATAATGCTTGTGCTTTTCCACTGGCCACTAAGTCAAGGCCTCCACGCTCCCTGAGGAGCTCAGGGCCCACCTGCATCCAGCCACGACCTGGCAGCTCACCCATTTTCCATCATTCCTTGCCCTTGTTGTGGACCACAGAGGCATGAGCTTGGAATTGGTGCCTGGGACTGGCCCCTTCCCGTCTGGGGCTTCTGTTCCCCTTGGCTACTTCCTGGCTGCCGAGAACTGAGCAGGGCCTTCTGCCACGATAGTTCCGCCTAGCTAGGGACCAGCTGACCATGGCTGAACTTCTGAAGCCGAGAGTCAGCTTCCATTCCCCTGTAAGTTACGAGGGTTGGGTATCATGACTGGTGCGCTCCCTAGTGGCACTCCTACAATGGCAGTGACCCATGATGGATCGTGCGATATACATAATCATACACTCCGCACCCCATTTCCTGGTTTGTGCCCTTGATTTCCCTACAGGCAGCTTCCCACCCCACCTCTCACTGACCCCTTTTGTCTGCTTCCTGAGCTCTGGAATTGGGGGCTTAATGACATGAACCACTCTATCCTCCCATCCAGGGCCTCTCGCCATGGCCCCCTGCTACCCTTCCACACAGGTTTCCTCAGCAGAGGAGCTATGGGCCAACCAGAGCCTTTCGTGCCAACACCACACAGTTCAGCTAGGCCTGTGTGGCTCCATGGGCCCTGGCCCCCAGCTGCTCCCATTGGGGATCTGGCACCTGTAAACGCAGAAATTCTGTTGACAGCAAATGCGTGGGTGAGGAATCCCTAAAGCTCCACTGCTCTGTGTTAAACATAGATGTCACCATAAGCCTCATAGGATCATGAGTGGGACCTTTGGAAGGTGACTGGTTAGATCTTAGGGTTCAGAGCTGCTTTGCTGTTAGGAGGCAGGGCCTGGTCAGGACAGCTAGACCCTGGGGGCATGGCCTAGAAGGTTACAGTGTCCTTCCTGTCTCCTCTCTTCACTCCCTGCTTCCTGTCCTCCATGCTGCAAGCAGCTCTTCTCATCCAGGCACCTGTGCCATGCTGTCCGGCCTTGGAACCAGCCAGCCAGGGACTGACACATGAGCTGAAATAAACCTCCCCTCCTTCACGTTCTGGGGATCAGGGATTTTGTGCCAACAGTAGGGAAAGTGACTGAGGCACATCCTTAAATTCTACTTGTGTGTGTGTGTGTGTGTGTGTGTGTGTGTGTGTGTGTGTGTGTGTGTTTGAGACAGGGTCTCACTATGGAGTTCAGGCTGGGCTTGAGCTCACTTTTGTAGCCCAGGCTGGCCTCAAATTTGCACCGATCCTCCTGCATCATTCTCCCAAGTGCTGGGATTACAGGCATGTGCCACCACGCCCAGCTCCTAAATTCTACTTTTTATTGAGCAAAAGGAAAGCAAGATGGGATGGGAAGGGGGTAAAGAGGCCGAGAAATTACTTGTGGCCTCTCCTACTGGCTGTCAGCGCAGTGCAGGTGCCGTGAGATCGACTGTCCACAGCAGCTCGCTTGCATGGTTCCCCTTGCCACTCCACGGCCGCCGAGCAGGCGCAGCCCTTGTCCTCAGCCTCCAAGGCAGGCCCCATAGTCCAGCAGACACAAAGGTGGCAGTCATCTCTAGGGTAGGCACCCTGCTAAAGTGTCGTGATCCGGGATGCTGCCTTTCTTAAGCATCAAGCATGTTAAGCAGGGCTCCAACATCCCGCTGTGGGGCTGTGTACCGCTGGACTCAGGGGACTAGTCACATCCCTGGTGGGGTCAGAAAATCAGGTTAAGGTCTAAATTTCAAAAATTACAGAGAAAGATACACTGGTCTTCGCCTCACCCAGAATCCTCCCTGTCTTTAAACGCATGTATTGCACTGTTCTTACCACTTCCAGAGCTGGTTCT
Organism: Myocastor coypus; assembly: GCA_004027025.1. NCBI lineage: Eukaryota > Metazoa > Chordata > Mammalia > Rodentia > Myocastoridae > Myocastor > Myocastor coypus. The sequence goes on from PVJA010007088.1 coordinate 63,401, forward strand.
GGAAGTCCTCGCTCATGAATGTCTGCAGTTGTGCTGTGATGCTTCCCCTGGTATCCTGCAGCAGTTCATAAAGCTTTCGTTTCATAGTCATTTTTACAGTGAGGAAAAGCCAGAAGTCACATGAGCCAGATCCAGTGAACAAGGGGGACCAGGACACACTGACGTGGTCTTATAGGTCTACCTCTCCCCTGGGGGGCGCTCAGCAGCCCCATTCGCTATGTTTTGTTTTGTTTTCATCACACCTTGTTAAGACCCTCAGGATAAAAGACTTCCAGAACTGCTTCAGAAAGTGACAAGGATGACAGGATGCCCTCAAGGCGAGGGGAGTATTTTCATGAGGACCCATGTCAGTGTGTCTTCCACTGTAATAAATTATTTTTATTTAAATGCTCACCGTAGGCTTTGGTCATACCCCATAAAACATGCTTAAACCCATGAAGTGCTTAGGGATGACGGTTCGGCTCCCATTGCAAGGAGCCTCAGAGCGGGGTGCTATATTCTGTGTGGGGTGTGGGGCCAAGCGTGGCTGAAGGACTCACCACCTGGACTCCATGGTGGCCCTCTTCCTGCCTGTATTACAAATTTCTAACACAGCTCTGTCCAGCTGCTGTGCAGCTCTGAGGGAAAGACCAGGGGGATCGTGCAGATCTTTGTTGGAATGGCAGTGAAAGGTGGCGTCACCCAGGCAGTGCCTCCTTAACAGCATCACATCCCCCTCAAACCCCAGCTTTCAAGGCAGTCGCCCCGAGGCCCCTCGTGGCCTTGTCCGACCCCCACCCCTTTGGTGCTGGGTAGATGGAGGAGTTGAGTGTGGCCCGCCTCCCTGCCAGCATCTCCTGGCCGGCCGGCGGATGGGCCCTGAAGCAGTCTTTAGGTATCACATCTGACTGTGTCCATGAGAACTGAAAAGAGAGACTGGAGTGATCCACAGGGCGCTGGAGCCAGACAGAATCAGGGTGGGCCAAGAGTCGCTAATGGAGCGTGACTTAGGCCAGACATGGGCCACGGTCAAAGCCTCTGGGGAGAAGGGCAGCCTTCCTGGCCCAGCACCCGGCCACGGGCTGGCCCCGGCTTGGGTGGGCAGCCTGCCTGGCTCCTGGGCCCAGTTCAGAGCCTGCACCTGCAACTAGGCCCTGGGCTTCCTCTGCCACTAATGGGAAGGCTGCTCTCACCCCAGCAGGAGGAAAAAGGCCCAGAAATGTGTTTGATGGTTTTTTGTTTTTTTGATACTTCAAAACATTGCAGTGATTTTCTCCTTCCAGAAAAGATGTGTTGATAACTTTTCCATATGGTGCTTTTCTGCTAGAATTGTTAGTGGCTTGGGCAATTTTTAATATTAAATTCCTAGTGGTAAGCAGAATTACATTGAGGTTTAAATCCATAAGACCATGGAGGCCCTCAGAGAAGTCCAGATGCATTCTATTCTTCAGATGGTGGAGGAATCTGTCCGTCCACTGCTATGGTCTGAACGCTTGTGTCCTCTCCCAAATTCTTCTTATTTAAAAAAGTGTTTTTTTAATGCATCTGTGGTAATTGCTCCTAGAAAGGGGGTGCTGAGAGATATCTCAATTCAAGTAGAAATCCTCACTCTCCAAGTGGGGGTGTAGAAGGCAGGGTCCCTGGGAATGGAGAGGCAGGAATAGGCTTAGTGTTCTTATCACTGATCCCTAGGGAGACCCCTTGATGGCTCTACCCTCTAAGAAGGCTGGGAGGGGTCCATCTGTGAACCAGAGAACTCGGCTTCTACTTGCAGCCTTTTGAATTGCAAGAAATAGATTGTACCTGGTCTCTGGCTTGTTCTCACGGCCCCTCTGATAGGCTCTCAGAGTCCTGGCCTTCAGCGGCCTCAGCTTACCCCTGTGTTGCGGGCCCAGGCTTCAGACGCAGCCTGCAGCAAGCCTGCCACTCTCCTGGCCCTGAGTTCCAGGCGCTGCGCTCCCCCAACTTACCTGCCAACACGCTGTGCAGCAGTGCTGCCAGGGCACATGGAGCCAGGCCCAGGGTGGAACCCTTTCCCTCCACGCAGTGAGTTCTCTTGTGCAAGCGGCCCCTGCCCCACCCGACACCATGCTGTCTCACACAAGGGAAACGTGCAAAATGCCTTTTCCTAAAAATACCAAAGACAACTCAGGCAACACCTGATGGGGATTGCTTCTCCTTGCCCTGGGGACGCCCATTCACGGTGGCAGAAATCGCCTTTCTGCACATGACAGAAACAGAGGAGATGGTCCTAAGAATGGCAGGAGTGTTGGAAAGAGCCCCCCCCCCCCCACGCATGGGGTCTGCGTGCAGGCGAATCTTCAGTCCGAGATGCGCTGAGCTGTGGCGATGCTGCGTGGCCAGCTTTCCCTTGGGGCTGGGGGTTTGCATGTGGAACAGGCAGGGACTGCAGACAGATGAAGCCCATGGGATTCCTCAGGTAAATGAGAAACAGAGAGCAGCCTTGGAGGATCCGACTTCCGCACCCTTGTTTCTTTCCTATTTGTTTGCAGATAAATGAATCTAATTCTTTTCCACCAGTGATTAAGCTGAAGGGATGCATGTTTGAAATCTTGGCCATGTTTATTCACAGGACACACTGGGCATGCCCTGCCCAGCCTGCTCCCGGGTCCTCCATTTTCTTGGAAAGTGCCAAGAACAGTCCAGTCTGCTCCCGCCCAGAGTCTGATGAGGCAAGTGTGAGATCAGGTGTATTTCCATATATCATTTGTGAAAACCATCTCAGGATGCTGCAGCTCTTTGTTTTAGGTATATGTGTGTGTGTGTGTGTGTGTGTGTGTGTGTGTGTGTGTGTGTGTTTCTTCTTAAAATTTGATTTTCATGAAAATCACCAGGTTTTAAAATTAGTATGGGTGGCTCTGCTATACTTTTACTCTAATTAGTATGGGTGGCTTTGCTATACTTTTACTCTGCTTTTGCACCTTCGTATATAACCAACCTTGGGACTGGAAATGAACAGTGCTCAACTTATAGACGAGGTGACGGAAGTTGCTGAAATATCTTGGCCACTTCATTGTCTCTGGGAGCTAACACGGAATCCCTGCACTTAATGGAGGGAGGATTGTCACTGCTGTGGAAGTCTCCGTCCTTGCATGTTGCTGTATGGCAGCAAGGCCTGGGTGAAAGAAATCTGCTCACATCACAGCGGACAGGAAACAGCTAGAGAAGGAAGGCACTGGAGCAGGAAATGGTCTCGCCACATGACGCCCCCAGGGACTGCCTCTTCCTGTCAGGCCCCGCCTCCTCAGGCCGATTCAGCCATAGCACCCACGAATTCAGTCCTGCCTCTGAGCTCATGGGGCTTTGGGGCGACCCTACCACCTCTCCCCAAGTCTTTGGGAAGACTTCCACAACTGTGAAAGTCCTCCCTCCATTAAGGGCAGGGATTCCGTGTTAGGTCCCAAAGACAACAAAGTGGCTCAGATAGCTCAGGGACTTCCGTCACCTCGTCAATAAGCTGAGCCCGGTTCCAGTCCCAAAGTTGGTTATATACGAAGGTGCAAAAACAGAGCATAAGTATAGCAGAGCCATCCATACTAATTCAGTCTGGGGAACCCCCAGGACAGGGTGGTGGTGGGTGGGAGATGATTTGCCCTTGGTTCCTCGGCACCCCTGAGAGAGCAGGTGGCAAGTAAGGCCTGGTCTCAGCCCCTCGCTCCGGGCCCCGCTGGGCCCTGGCCACAGTCATGATCCTATCATGGTAGTCAACCGGGATGCTGAATCTTCCCCAACCTGCCCAAGGAAAAGTGGCACCAAAGACTGACACCAATGTCCTCCTTTAGGCTTCAGGCTTCGGGGCCTGAAGTCCCCCAGGCTCTAGGATGAGGTGCAGTAAAAACCGTAGCATGTGTTTAAGTGAAAGCATTTATTACTGTAAAAGATAGTGCCACGAATCCCTTTCACCCCACCCCCCCCACACTTCAAATTCACCTTTCCCATTACTTTTGCCATGTTCCCCAGCAGTTCCGGAAATCCTCTGTCATGAGCATTTTGGTGGTGCCCTCGTGGCTGCCTTGAAGTCCTGAACCCATTTACAACATTGAACTTTCATGGTCGCTTTGACTCTAGGGAAGACCAGGAAGTCCATTGTGGCACTTTTTTAAACTTCATTTTTAAATCAGCATCTGTTTGTCACCGATAATGACTACATGCGCCACAGGCATTTTGTGCCCGTGTGCGATGTATCTGAACTCGTTTTTCCCATTCCCTTTTCTTTAGCCCCTCTTCCCTCCTTACTTACACTTTCATATATAACCAAGCTTTGTTTGCACTTTTCCTTTTAGTTTTTCTTTTTCCTCTTTCCCTCCCCCTTCCCGCTCCCTTGTTCCCCTTCCCATTTGGACATGCTCCTCCTACTTCCCCATACCTATCCCCCATTGGGCTCTTTGCCTACCATTACAGTTTCTCACACAAGAGAAAGTGATATTTAAACTTGTGTGTCCAATTGATTTTGCATAAGGTCATGATTTTGACATGTACCCATGGGCCTACAGATGACTCGCTTACCCTTCCGTACTCCATCTATAGAAATACCACATTTGCTGTACCCACTCATCCTTCGGTGGGCATTTGGACTGTCTCGAGGATTTAGCTGCTATAAACTGTGCTGCTGTAAGCATGGGTGTGCACTTATCACAGAAGTGTGATGCTTTTACGTCTTCTGGGAAGACAAACAACTGGGTCAAGTGGAACCTCAAATTTTATTTTTCTGATGAATCTCCCCACTGATCTCTATAGTGGTTGCAACATTCTACACTCCCAGCGACACGGGAACAGAGTCTCTTCCCCCGAATCCCCACACAGCCCCTCCAGCGTTTGTTATTTGTTGACTTCTTAATGATGGCCATTCTTTCTGGGGTGAAAAGGAAATCTTCGTGTGTTGTTTCAGCTTGCGTCTCTTGGTTGACCAGTGACGCTGGGCATTTTTCATGTCTTTATTTGTTGATTCTGCTTCTCCATCTGGGAAGTGTGCATTCATTTTAGAATTTAAAAGACTCATTTTTAAAATTGGGTCTTTAAATATGGGGCTCCAATTTTTTTGAGTTCTTCATATATCCTAGATGTTGGTCTTTTATTGAGGGAGTAAAGGCTTTTCCCCTTTCTGTGGGTTGTTTCTCCTCTGTTGGACGCTAATGTTTTTAAGAGCTGCCTTTCTGTTGGATGACACTTGGGAATGTGTATCCTTTTACTACAGTTTATAAAGATGCTCATGTAAGTGGACTTCCAGAATTGCTTCAGGAAGTGGCAACAGTGATGGGACAACCACATTATAAAGGAGTGGGAGGATTTTGAAGGGGATTCATGGCAATGCGTCTTTTACCATATTAAATTTTAAGTATTTAACAATTCACCATATTCTGGATCATCTCTTGCATAAGGCCAACTACAACTGTTGTCTGAGCAATAGTGACTGGGCTGGAGAGGTCTGGGGAAGGGGCACTGGAGAGGCAGGATGCCACACGGCAGGCTTGGGCACCTCCAGACTGGTAGCCCCTGGTAGTTTCCAAGGGCCCTGTGCCCATCACCAAAATTATCAGCTTAAAGTAACAGAAATGAATTCTTGTGCAGTTCTGGAAGTGGGGTGTCCCAAGGCCAGGAGGTGACAGGCCTTGCTGCCGTGGATGGCTCCTTGCCAGGATGCTTCCTTGCCTCTTCCTAGTTCTTGGAGTTATTGTGATCCTTGGCTGTCTTCCATTTGTTGAAGCATCATTTCTGCTCTGTAGTCATGCACCCTTATTTCTGTGAGTGGCTCCATTTCCAGCTTTTGTCTATTGAAAGGGTGCCAGTCACCAAGGATAGGAACTACCTTAACTTATATGATCTCATCTTACCTGGCTGCATCCGGAAAGGCCCTGTTTCCCTATAAGGTCACCCTCCTGGGGCCTAGGTTAGGATTTCAGCTTATCTTTTCAGCAAATACAGTTCAGCCTGGAACAAGCACAACATCTTCTACTAACGTTCATGCACAGAGCAAAGGGGTCCATTTTGAACGTTGCAAATCATAGTGGAACAGGACAGGAGATATTTACTGTAGATAAGACAAGAAAGATCCAACAAGACCATTTTAAGTTCAAGGGTGAGTGAAGAGATGAAGACAATAGCTAAGAAACGAATGGATCGTGTTTCATGACCTCTCGCTGTCCCCTAGGACTTGTTTGGTGAAGGCGGATATCTTTAGCAATGGGATTACTCATTTGTGGAAGTAAACATACTCTCTTAAAGAACTTGCTATTGAGGCAGTCCTTACCATTTGATAGTGCGTGGAAAGAAAACACGACAGCAAAAGATTTGTCACCAATATTGGTGAGGGGAGGACTGAATTTGACTTTAAATCTTGCATCCAAAGCTTTCCTTGGCAAAACAAGCTCAGGAATCCATCAGACTATACACCATCTCTTTACCTTTCTTCAAAATAGGATAAACTTTAAGGTGAAACATCCAGATCAATAAAAAATGCTACACGGATTAGGTAGTGGATTTCACAGTGTCCCTTTTTTTTTTTTTTTTTCTCAAATGCTTTTTTATTTGACAACAAGAAACAAGAAAGATGCAGGACTTATCTCAGTTGTAGTTTTGTAACATTCCAGTTTACTTTCAAAGCCACCTTTTTGATTTCCATTTGAATTTGAGAAATTACCTATACTTGCCTATAACTGTCCTAATAACAAATCAATATTTAAGGATACAAATTAATGAACTTTTTAATTTTTTATCTTACTTGTTCATACCTAAACC
>PVJA010007089.1:0-70140 GCA_004027025.1 Myocastor coypus
GGGTCTTTATTGACCTTGAAGGGCTAGGGCCAAAATATTAGCTATCCTTATAACCCTTCTTTTTCTCCAATTTTTGAAGACCGTCAGAATTAACTAGCCTATTCCCAAGTCCGATATTTTGTACAAAAATGTATATAATCCATATATTGTAATTAGAAATACACAAAAATTGACAATATTCATTTAGGAAATATTTTGAAGACTATTTTTTAAAAAATATGTTGAACAATTTTACATAAAAGTAAAAAGGAAAGGACCTACAATAAAAAGTTCTGTCAAGAAGAGACAGAACAGTAAGGATGCTTCAGCCAGTACACTCTGAAAACAATAACATTTGTGCATGTGAATATTTAGCTTCTTATATTTGTTCAATTTAGACATATTCTCTGTGTAGATTTTTTTTTTATCTTTATCACTAGATATGTTGTAACCTTTGTAGTTAATACTACGGCTTCTATATTGTTTCTTACCCAGAGATATCATTATGATACCATGTGTTACTAAATTGTAAACAATGTTGAAAATGATAACAAAGATAATGAAGATTTTTTTCTAAATGAACCTACCTGCAAACAATTCAAATTTCATTTGAAGATATTTAACAGTTTAATTTCAGTGGATGCTCTTCTGATTATATAAGTGAACATTTAAAAACGGAAAATTATTTTTTTATATTATTATTTTTTTTTTAATTTTTTTAATTTTTTTTCCTTGTTTCAGAACCTTTGTCTGTTTATTCATTCATTTTTATGGCTGGCTCAGCCCGCCCCGAGGGAAGGGCTGGCGCAGCATGTGGTGCCTGGGATCGAACCGCGGTCCCTGAAGCTGCCCAAACTTCCCCAAGCAGGCGCTCTAGACCACTGAGCCATCCCGCCAGGCCCCAAACATTTTTAACTGATGATTAAAAACAGAGTCTACAACACCTGAATTCTTTTCTCAGCTCAACCAATTACTGACTCTGTGATCTTGGGCTAATTTAATGGAGTTTCAAAGATCTCATTAGACAACATGGTAATTATATCTATCTAATAGGATTAGCCTAAAACATGATGACATGACAGCTTGGCATAGTGTCTGGCACTTAGTAGGCAATAATCTGTAGATACTGTTGAGCCTAATTCAGCTCTTCTGAGTTCACAAAATGGACCATGACTATTATAAGAATAAGATTTCTCATGAGACTCCATAACTTCCTGAATATGGGTAAGCCAGAAATTTCATGGGAATTATTAAAATATTTTCTTCCAGTTCTCATGAATTCCAGAGCTTATAAAAAATACAGAAGTAAAAATCATTAACATTCCATCTGCAAAAATCATTATATATGATTGGGTGAAAACTGTTTCTTTGTTCTCATTTTATCCTGAACACATTCTAGTTCTTAATATGTAGTTTGCACATTTCTTTTGTGCCTTTTACTTGGACTTTGTTCACATCTTCCTTAACGTCAGTGAGCTCCCCTGTGAACTCATAAACAAATTTATCCTCTTATGTTATACATGGAAGTTTAAAACTTCATTATAAGGGAAAGAAGACGATCTAAATTACAAGACTCTACTTGACTTTACAATCAGAAGAACAAAATTATTACTCAGTAATGAATTCTTCTTTGCCTACTTGGCCATTTGTTTATTGAAGATTGACTAGAAGTCATCTATAGTTTTTTTCTTAATCTTTTGTACTGTACTATTCTTTCAACTCTAAAATAAGTGAAAGTGAAATTCAAATATGTAAAGTATGTTCAAACAAGCCTTAAACACTGGGTAATACAAGTACATGAAACCATTGAGCAGAACCTATGAAAAAATATTCCATTGAAAGAGCAACCCCTAAGTTTATTCTCCTGTGATAATTTGAAACATAAAATTAAGTAGGATATTTTTATAAAATGTTCACAGTTTCACTACTGTATTGATTTGCAATTTATCAGATGTGCAGGAAATGGTTGGCATTTAGAGGACCCGTAATACATGGGTAACGGTCGTCAGCCTTTCTTCTCAGGACACAAATTAACTTTATAGCACATGCCATGATTCCTGTCCATGATTTAATCAGCCAAGAAAATAATAAAATATTTTTAAAGGGTGGGAAATGTAATATACTCCTGCTATTTTTTTTAAATAAAGCAGGCCAAAAGAAGATACACACAGGAAGGCAAATAAAATAACATTACAAATAAATCGAAGATAAAATTAGGAAAGAAAATTCAATTAATTGAATTAATAGGAAAAATAGAAAAAAATAATTATATAAATTTAGTACTAAAAGATAAAACAGATATTGAATAATTAAGCAGAATCTAAAAGTTTCAAACAAATAAGAACACATCATTGTAATTTAATCAAAAATTCAATAGAGTAGGAATAAAGAAAATATAAATGAAATAAACTATAAACCAAAAACATGTGTCTTTGTTGGCTTGCTATGATGAGGACACAAACTCAAAACCATGACAGTCGCATGAAACCAGTCATAGATCTCAAAATGAAAATGCCACAAAGCTTCACATCTGCCTCTTTTTTTCCTTCTGTGCATGGCACTGCTTCTGAGATCCTGTAACATAAGAGCTGGTGAGTGACACAGGAAACAGATTTTCTCTTCCTCTGGTTAATAGCTCTGGTCTGCTCTATGCAATGAGAGATACATAGGTCAGGGAAAATGCCCTTCTGAGTGGGTATAGGTCCAAGAGTCCCATTGTTTAGGTTTTACACAGCAGAAATGACCTCACAAAAGATGTGCAATTTTAAGTCATTTAGTCACAGTGTAATTCAATTATTGCAGGGACAGGGAATCTCATCATAGTGAAAGCTGAATTTTCCCCCCAAAATCAACATGAATTCAAGGCCTTTAGAAAATGGCTCAGTGGACTAAGCACCTGCTTAGACAAGCTCAGGAAAGCAGCTTTGATCCCCAGCACCACATCCTGGTCAGCCCTGTCCCTGGCACACGCAGACCAGGCAAGGTGGTGCACACCTGCAAACCCAGGGCTGAGGAGGCTGACACAGTCAGATCGCTATGAGTCCTAGCTCTGTAGTGAGACCCTATACTAAATACATTTTTTTAAGAACAGAAAATGGTTAGCTAAAATTTATTGATGATAAGATTAAATATGAAAAAATGAGTTACACCCAGTTCTCTCAAATGTATTTTGAAATAGAAATTAGCCTCAAGTAGCTCAAGTTTTGAATTTATGAAATATATAAACTATCCCTGGTAATGAGTTTTAGGCTATATACATATTCTGACAACTTTTAGATTATAAATCAACTTCATTTTTTGCATTTTCATCTTAAAAATGTGACATCACATTATGACTATAACGTTACATTATTGGTTTGATTTAATAATTTTGTTCTTGAGTTCCAGGGAAAAAGTTCAGGGCACAAGTGCCTGCCTGGCAAGTGCAAGGTCCTGAGTTTGATCCTTGGTTCTGCAAAATAAATTAATAATAATAATAATAATAATAATAATAATAATAATAATAATTTTGATCTTTATAATTTTGTATGTTTCACTTTTCTCATAAAAAGAACATTAAGATACATATTAATTTTAAATCTCTGGTCACATTTACTGTTTTGTTTTCTTTACCAGATGCTTCAGCATTGCTTCTACATTTGAAATGTCTCAATTTCAACTCTCTCCAGGGGCCTCAAGAAAACTCAGTGGACTAAAATGCGTGCTTAGGCAAGCACAGGGACTGTGGTTTGATCTCAGGCATCACATGCCATGCGGGCTGAGCCAGCCAGAGTCTGGGTGCAGTGCTGCATGCACACTGTAACAACCAAATACATTTTTAAAAACTTGACTATCTAGATGACTGTAAGGGGCTGGCTCAGTAGAGTGAGCGCTTGCCTGACAAGTGCAAAGGCCTGAGTTTAATCCCCAGTTCTGAAAATAAATAAAATCAATAAATCAATAATAGATGACTGTGAATCTTGTGATCTTTGGATCTGAAAGGATGCCTATTTACCTTTTTACTCTCTTCTTCATATTGCAATATTATTAAGTGTCTCTTTCAAAATAAATTTGATTTGGAAGAAGTTGTATCACATGTAGCTATTACTTGAAAAGTTTATCATCATTTCAGCAATAGTCCTCCTAGTTATTTTATGGCTTGACAGTAGAATGATTTTCAAAATAAATAGATAAGTGGTGGAATTGAATTCTCCCCACATATTCCTTACAAACCTATTTTTGTTCTAAAAAACTTTTTGCTTTAAATTTTGTCCTTTGATGAAAGCTACTCATGATTTTACTCAGTCAAACATAACAAAGGAAATCTTTTGCATGTGTAGTTTATTTAAAAGTAATCATTACTATGGCAAAGATATTTAAAGTTCTCACAAAAATCTTTATCAGCTAATATGCTGTAATAGAATGATCCTGTAGAAATTACTGGAACACACAATAATGGAAAAAATCCTAACCAGCTTACCAGCACCTGAGCATGAACTCAGTGTCGACTATTCAGAGTGGACAAAGATAGAATCCCATAATAATCACAAGAAACAGCTTGGAGAAACTTCTTTGTTTGGGACTTTTATTTCTATAGCTTGAATTTTCATCACTGAATTTGAATGAGAAGGAAAATGTTGATGACATTTTCACAGTTTTGTGGTAATTCTTGACACTAAGATTCTAAAATTTATTTGTTCTATGGAATCTGTTTTTTTAACAAAACTATAATGCTTCAATTAAAGTTCTTGGCACACATAATAATTGCATCAGATATAAGTTAAGATAACAATAGAGAGTTCAAAAGTCATTAAAGAAAAATTAAATTTAAATGTATGGCATGATAAGTATTTACATAATATTTGCTATATGTCAGTCACTGTTCTCAGTACCTTACATAGTTTAAAAAATATGTAATTCTCAAAAGAAGCTCAATGGCTGAGTTTTCTTATGAATTCTATTTTTTGTATGCAAAAAACTAAACATAGACACTAGCTGAAAGTTAGAAAAACAATAATTCAAACCCGAAGAGTCTGACCACATAGCTCCACACAGAAGCACATGTCCTTAATGCCCCATAAGGTGTTTCCAAACGCTAGACAAAAACATTCTGATGTAATATTTTCAGCAAACTAGAGTGAGCCATTTTTCTTCAGTGAGAACAGATAGCATTATTCTGGTGTGAAAATCACAAAACAGCAAAAATTCATGCAGTATAGTCAAAACAAAAGATGCCAAATTAAACTCAAATATAATTTCAAAGTGATAATTAGGAATTAAATATTTATGCAGAGCCAAAAAGCAATAGCCTAATAAAATATTGACATGTAATCTTTAGAGGAATAACATCAGCAATCAACAACAATAACAACAATACTAAAGACTATGGAAGTAAAGGACATGGAAAAGATGTTAGAAGTAAGAGACACGAAGAAAAAATAACAAAAATGCCAACCAGTGTGGTTTGTTTAAAGATAGCTTTGATTTGTTCTAAAGCACATAGACTCAGTATCAATTAATCATTGTAAAGACATGTCTGTTCTAGCAGAGGCCTAATTTTCTAGCAGTTAATATGCATTTTAACAATAATAAGCTTAATCATATTAGATTAACGGTTATACCAAGGTAATAATTCTGTTGTTTACTCGGTGACTCCCTGACCCTGTTAAAAACAGTGCAGTCAGTTTCAACTATAGAGCTTGTCAAAATTTGTTTTTATTCATGCAAGATAAAGTATTCCACCAGGTGTTGCTTTAATTTAAAGAATGTATTTTCAAGTATAAACATATGAATGAGCTATTCTTTGTATCTAAGCAGGTTAATTCTCAGGAACAGCACAAGCGAGCTGGTTTGGAGTCATGAATTCAAACCTGAGAATAATGCTTGGCATGCACTGTTAGTGCCCAACCAGTATTTCCTGTTGAATAAATCAATGCATCTGGCCAATAAACTAAGAATCAGGTAGCATGTGCTTCCTTTGTACATCGAAGTGGTGTACTCTACTTACTATTAAAGTAAAATATAAAATATGGGGAAAGACATCTGGTTTCAGGCCCAATACTTAAGGAGTTTAGAAGTCATGATTCCACCCAAGGATCAGGTTTCAAAAAAAGTTAAATAAACTTTTTAAATGCACAATTTAGTTCAATCTAAGAGGTGAGGTAACAGAAAACTACTGTTCCCATTAGGAGACAGGTAGATTAAGAGACAACTTACCAGGCTTTCCTTACAGTTTAACAAACTTTTGAATGGAAATATTGAATTCAAAGGTGATCTAGCCTCATTTCTTTTTTTCTTTTTTATTGCATTTAATAAGAAATAACAATGTGACAGTTTCAAAACATGTTAGTAGTACATTTCCAGTATCTGATGCCATGCATGTTGTTGTCCTCCTAGTAGTTATACAGAGCACAGAGTGCAGATGTGATAATTTTTCTAATCCTCATTGGTACAAAAAATTTCTTCTCATTGAACTAAGAGAAAGTAGTTGTATATGTAATCCAACGTTCCAAAATCACCGTGGGTTATTGGCAAAACTGGCAATGATGGAAGCTGTTGATTTAAGCCTTCTATAGCTCAGCATAGTAATCTAGTTTTACGTTTTATGCATCATGGTTAAACTTTTCTGCTGGGTGGTTAAGGGCAAGTTAAAGTAAGACCAGTATAACAAAACATACAAATTTTGTATTTCCCAAGGTCAGTCAAATCCTCTTAGGATTTACTTTGAAACTATGTATAGTGCTTTGTAGAACTGTTGTTGGTTCTAGCCTTATTTCTAATCACCAAACAAATGCAGCTTTGAGTCCTTCTAATAATTTTATTCAAGCTATATAGCACAAGGGACCTTAGAGGCACTTGTACATGAAGTTCTCAGTGAAAATACAAACTCCTTAACAGACTGAGATATGACTATTAGGCTATTAAGAATCTTGATCTTCTCTCATATCATACTAAGCTTGAAGCTTATCACAATTGCCTTGAACTACTTCATCAGGTCTATCATTTGTGTTAGTTAAATCTTGTCAGTTCCCCTGGATTAAGAGAATCCAGTTTAGGTGACTGGATAATGGAGCACTGCTCTCTTTCAAGGATCCATCCACTGAGGTTCCTAATGATAGCGCCCATAGAGAAGGGCCTTAGCTGTACGTTGCTGTGCTAAGGAGAACATCATTCTCGCCAATGCCCTTAAGCTTAACTTCTAGCTTTCATGAAAGGAGCAATTTTCATTTTCTAAGCCATGCTATCATGATGTTCCTGCTTTGGAAGTAGATGATGATGGACTAAAATCCCTGAAATTGTGAGTCAAATAAGTCTTTCCTATTTTAAATTGCCAGTATAAAGTAATTAGTCCCAACAATGGGAAATATAATACATAATCCAAAATGTGTAGGCATAGTGAAAGGAAGAAACAAATAACAGGGCTGGATAAATAGCTCAATGGATTAAAGTACCTGCAAGCAGGAGCGAGATGGGTGTTCGATCCCCAAGCCTACAGTACCCGCCTCCAGAAGTGCAATGAGATGGCAATTGAGACTGGGTGTGCTGGGGCAAGGCTGTAATCCCAATGCTTGGGAGGCTGGAAACAGGCAGATAACTATGAGTCCAGTCTAGAGACCAGAACACCCCGTAAATCCTTCCCTAAAACACACACACACACACACACACACACACACACACACACACACAAAACCAGAAAGAAAAAAAGAAACCAATAACAACAACTAAGAGTTTAGAGAGATTTAATAAGCCTGAGACTCAAGATCACATATATTGGCACAGATGTTATCGTTCTTTCAATTTATGATTAATAAACTAAGGTTATGAAAAACTGGACAGCATTTCAGAAGAGATAAATAATGTAAATGGGAACGCAAAGACTTTAAGAAAAAAATACTAGATATCAACAACATTGTAACAAAATTATAGAATGATTTTCATGGAAGCAGCAGACTGTATAGGACTGTAAGGTTGAGATCATAGAAAAAGAAATTTCAGCCAGTGCAAAAGAGGAAAACTCCCAGAACCATGCAATTTAGAGTCCAAGACAGGAGGAATAAAAACAGGTGGGTGAGACTATCCCCTTTTACATATAATTTAATTTTATTTTGTCTTGTGTTATCTTAATTTCTTTTCCTTTCTCTTTTTTCTTTTTTCTTATTCTAATCCCATCCCCCAAACTCAGAGATCAAGTTCAGATAATCCCTTGAGTTCTTTTTTTTTTTTCTACCACCTTCTCTAGTTTCCCTAACCTTATGTGACTAGCCTTTGTCCTCCAGACTTGTTTGTACTTCCTTTCCAGTTATTATTATCTTACACATCATCGCCCCTAAATTTCTACACTACACTATGAGTCCAGTCTAGAGACCGTACCAGGGAGAAATACTCTGCATATGAACTCCTAAGTTATTATTTGTTCTGTTTTATAACTATAGTCTTTGCTTGTAGGGTCTGATATACAAAATCAATAGTTACCACAGTTTGTCAGATTCTAAATTGTGTCTGATGGTATTGTTATTGCTAAATGTACTATTTTATCTATGATGTCATATCTGTTAAAATCAGTTTTTCTGTATTCTGTAGCGATACTGCGAAGCTCTGGGCTAATACCCTCACTATAGCTGTACCAAAGGGATGGGACTAAGCAAAACAGACACCAACATCCCACTCTTAATTAATTGGCTCTTGGGACAGACAAAACCCAGCAATCTTCTACACACAGAAACCATTATTTAAGATCAGATTTTTTCCTAGAGAGGGCTTGATACTAGTACTACAACTACTTACTGCAAAAACTTAGCAAGGATCATCACAGAAATCAGAATAAGAAATATTTTGAAATATAAAATGATAAGACAAAAAGCAAAATACAGTCTCAGACCTCCATGTCACCCCCAACTCCCCAGAATAAGTCTAGGAGACACTGATATAGAAGAATTTTGGAGAGATTTTTTATTATTATTATTATTATTATTATTATTATCATTTGTCTTTTTGAGACAGGGTCTCACTGTGCAGTTCAGGCTGGCCTTGAGCTCACTTTTGTAACCCAGGCTGGTCTCGAACTCACACTGATCCTCCTGCCTCAGCCTCCCGAGGGCTGGGATTACAGGCGTGCGCCACCACGCCCGGCACCTGGAGAGATTTAATAAGCCTCAGACTCAGGATTTTCAGGATCTCAGACTCTAAAATTTCTGAAATGATAACAGCTTATGTAAAGCAACAACTCTATGAGGTTATGTAACTAATTGGATCGCAAAAGATCTGTCAGATAAAAAATAAATGAGGACCATAATGAAGGAACTGCTCAGTATATCAAAAGAAGACATAGGTTTAAAAAAAAAAAAAAAAAGGAAAATGAGGGAAAATTTGAATAACAATATGTGAAAAATTTTAAAATGTATGAACCAGATTCAGAGTTATCTAGCAAATAAAAATTTCCTTTGAAACTGGCAAAACTTCTTAAATAAAACTGAAGATAGACTTTCATTCAGTCTTTCAAGACAAGATTGTGACTTATGATCATTTAATGAAAGATATTTTAAAAATGAGGAGTCAGAAAAAATGATTCAATAGTTACAAGATGACGCAAAGAAAAGTTATATAATTGATAAATATCAGTGAAAAAGCATGAGTCGACACAAATGGCATAAAAGTACTATTTGTAGAAGTAATAGTAAAAAAATCTTCTTAAGCATGAGAACAGAATCTGACATACAGAAAGTAGGGCCTACAGAACTACAAACGACCATGATCAAAATTAATCTACATCCAGAAATATAATAAGCAAGAACTCAGAAACTGAGTACAAAAAATATACATTAAAAGCTGCTGGGGGGAGATACAGATCATCTATAAAGGAAAACCCATTAGAATCTAGGTAGACTTCCAAACACAAACTTCAAATCAAGGAAATATTACGTTAGGAATGAACCCATGCCATCAACCAGGCCAGGTGTTCTGACACAAGTAGATTTATTAGGGCACCAAGGAGTCTGGCTGTCTAGCAGACCAAGACACAGCAGTGAACAAAGGGGCAGGGGCAAGAGACTTTATAGGATCTTTCAGGGAGAATGATCATGGGCTAGAACAGCCAGATAACAGCCAGATCATGGGTTTCATGGGTTTCCGGGGTTTGGGGCACTGGAACACCTGAGAGAGAGCTAATCTTGGCAGGGAAATCTGATCTGTGGAGACCTTCAATGTTAGTTTCCATTATTGCCTGTCCAGGTCAAAGTCAAGTGGACCTGTTCTGTGGTTTTGGCTTGGGCTCTGTGTGGCACCAAGCGGGAGAGCATTTTGGGGCAGGGTGCCTGGGAAACTAAGAGGGAGACTGTTTGGGGCAAGGTGCCTGGGAACCTTTGAATCCTGACCTATCAGATTAAACATGAACGATTTCAAATCCTAAAGAAAAAGACTTCCAACTCAGGTAATGTTCCCTACAAAATTATCTTACACAATTAATGAAGAAAGAAGATACTTTCATGACAAAACCTAAAAAAAGTCATGACACCAAACCAACCTCAGAAAGAAAGATATTCTAGAAAGATATAAATGAAAGATGAAAGATATTCTAGAAAATGATAAAAATGATCACAATTCCAAGAATAAAAACCAAGAAACCACAAGACAGAAAAAGCTATAAAACAGAAGGGGGGAAAGCAATGAACTAACAGCAGGAAAATAATATTACAAACATAAGCCAATCCATATCAGTTGTAACCATTGATCTAAATGGCTTCAAGTCACCAATAAAAAGAAATATCTTAGCAAAATATTTCCTGGCATGAAACAAGATCCAACAATATGCTGTATATAATAAAAACATTTAACTCAAAAATAAACTCATAGATCTAAAGTCAAAGGATGGAAAATAATACTCCATGCAACAGGAACCCAGAATAAAGATAGGGTAGCTATTTTCTTGAAGACAATGTGAACATAAAATGGAGAATTATCAAAAGAAATAAAGCAGAACACTACAGACTTGTTAGGGGAAATATTCAAGAGGAATTGATAACAATCAACAACACGGGAACACTGAACTACATAAGACAAATATTAATAGATATAAAAAATTTAAAAAGCAATAAAATAATTATAATGAAGGACCTTAATACTCTACTGTCACAAAGACATAGATCAACTAAACCAAAAAATGATCAAGGAAATAATAGAACAAATGAATGAAATAGGCATTTAGAGAATATTCCAATAAAGAACACCAGAATACATATTTTTTCTCAGATGCACATAGGACATTCCCTAAAATTGACCATACATTAGCTCATAGAACATGCTTAAGTAAATACACGGGAATTGAATTATCTCATACATACTCTCTGCCAATAGTGCAATGAAATTGGAAATTATTGACAAAAGAAATCACAAAAACTACATAAACACATAAAAATTAAATGACAACCTCCTGAATAACCAATGAGCCTCAGCTGAAGTTGAAGAAGAAATTAGAAAATATCTATAATAAAACAAAAAAATGCAAATACAGCTTACAGGAACCTTTGGAACACAATGAAAGTAGTCCTCAGAAGGAATTTTATAGTGGAGAATTCTCACATTAGGAAAACAGAGCAAGCACAAATAAATAAGGTCATGTTCTATCTCAAACTTCTAAAAAAGGAAGATCAAGTCAGGCTCAAAGCCTAGTGAAGGAAGAAAATTACAAATATCAGAGTCAAAATTAATGCAAATGAGACTAATGAAAAATACAAAGAATTAATTAATTAAAGAGTTGCTTTTTTTTTTTTTTTTGTCTTTTTGAGGCAGGATCTTGTTTTGCAGTTCAGGCTGGTCTTGAGCTCACTTTTGTAGCCCAGATTGGTCTCAAACTCACACTGATCCCCCTGCCTCAGCCTCCCAAGTGCTGGGATTATAGGATGTGCCACCACGTTCAACTCTAAGAATTGTTTCTTTGAAACAATAAAATTATAATAAACCACTGGTCCACTTTATCATAAAAAGAGAAAAAAACCCAAAATCTATACAATAAGGAATAAAAAGGGTGAAATTACTACAGATAGTATAGAAAGTCATATGATTAATACTTCTTTTCAAAAATCTTTACTATTGTAGAATGGAAAATCCCAGAATAAATGGACAGATTCCTAGAAATGTATGAATTACCAAAGCTGACTCAAGAAGACATAAGAATTCTTAATAAACCAATATCAGTTAATGAAATGTAATTAAAAATTTACCAACAAATAAAATACGAGTTTCTCATGAGTTTATAGACAAATTCCACAAGAAATTTAGAGATGACTTAATGTCAATACTCCTCAAAGTCTTCAATGAAATTAAAAGGGAAGAAATTCTTTCAAACTCATTCTTGGAAGCAAGTATTACCTTGATACCCAAACCAGAGAAAGACTCAACCAAAAAAAGAGAACTAAAGGTCACTTTCCCTAAAGAATGTAGATGAAAATGTCCTCAATAAAATACTAGCAAACAGAATGCAGCAAATGATGAAGAAGATTATATGCCATGATCAAATGGTATTAGTTCCAGGAATGTGGGGATGGTTCAACATATACATCTCAGTTACTTTTTCTTGCTGGGACAAAATACCGGACACTCAAACTTGAGGAAGGAAGGGTTTGTTTAGCTCACATTTAATGGAGGTTTCAGTCCATCCTCAGCTGGCTCCAAGTCAGAGCGACACATGTCAGAGGGCAGAAGTTTGTGCTGTGGAAAACAGCAAAGAGCAAAAAGGAGGAGCAGTGGCTTCAGCAACCAGCAAGCCTCTCTCCTTTGCTTACATTGTGCTCAAGCTATCAGCCCCAGCGTGGGTGTAGCTCTCACACCCATAGTCACCACATTGGATCATGAATTAATCCCAAATAGCTGCCTGAGGTTTTTAGAGGACAACTAGACACAAGCCACGACAATATACAAGTCAGTAGATGTAATGCAGAATATCAACAGAGTCAACTACAAAAATCGCTTGGCCATATCAATAACTGCAAAACAAAGTATCTGACAAAAAACAATACTCATTCCCTATAAAAACTCTACAGAAAATAGGAATATATGGTCTTTACTTCAACCTGATGAAAGCCATGTATGACAAACCATAATCGATATCACACTAAATGGACAAAAACTGAACGCTTTGATCCTAAGATCAAGAACAAGATAAGCATGTCCACTGTTACCACTGTCATTCAAAATGCTTCAGGAAACATTGGCCAGAGCAATTAGAGAAATTAAATGAAAAATATAGGAAAGAATGTAAAATGGGACCTTCTAAAATGCTTAATTAAAAACATAAGAGACAGAAAAAGTGTAACGGACAAACACAAGGACAAAGAATATAGGCATAAAATTGAAAAACACTAATAAGTTGCACATATTCAACCCACCATATCAAGAATCACATTAAATGTCAATGATGCAAATGTATCAATTAAGACATAGATTTGAAAGACTGGATAGAAAACTAAGACCTTACCATATGTTGCCTACAAGAAACCAATTTTGAGAAAAAACCATAGATCAAAAGTAAATAGAATTCCAAGAACAAACCTGCTAACTAGAAGTGCTTGGCATTTATCATCTCCCTCTATGTGAAGCTACCAAAATAGTAAACAAACTAGTTTCCTTTGACTATGATGGCTAAAGCATAGTCCAGGGGTACGAGGAAGGAGTAGAAACTTCAAGGAATACAGACTCTCCAGTTGGCAATTCAAAGAAGGGAAGGAGCATCCTGCTTATGTCATCCTGTCTCTCCAGTCAGGATCAATTCAGAAGCAGGCAGGACCATTGCCTATGGGACAAGGGTAAGAAAGAGATCTCAGAAGCTCCACTTACTGCCATGAATACCTGAATTACTTGACACTGTTGAATCTTGCAGTCCCTCTGGGTCAGTGTGTTTCTCCATCCCCACAGCTCTTGCATCACAGCACAAGATATCCACAGTAGTATGCCATATCCTTGCTGAACTGTTGCTGTATGCTTTTTCTGGATATGCTGCTTTGGGAATTCCTCATTCTCTCTAACCCAGTGGTGGTGTTCCCCATTCTTAGCTGTTCATGGCCTAAGCCCAGTGAAATAGCTATGATTCCCAGCCTTCTAGTTGGCTTTTGCCAATGGAGACTATGAGCAGCATCAAACATGCCTATATCCAAAGCATCCTGACACCTAAATAAACCCAGCACCCCACCTTCTGAGAACTGCAGCTTCAGGGAAATAGGTAAAATAACCCTGGTGCTTAGAACCTATGTCAAACATGGCATCAAATGAGAAGTTCTAGTCTAGCCACAGTATGAAAATAAGACAGAAAGGATTCCTAAATCCTTTGCCACTGAGAATTGTAACAATTGACCTTGTCACCTCTTCCCTACACACTCTTAGACCACTGAGCCAACCACAAACATCACTGATGTTGATTACAACTGAAGAAGCTGCGTAAAGACTACTGTGCCTACCTAGAAACAGAACCAGTGCATCCTATCCAAACAATACCCTAGGATCCATCTTAAAGGGGAAAGTATTTCCCTATAAAAGCTGTTCTACAAAGTTAGAAGAGATTACTTTTCCAAAAAAAATGGCCAAAAACAATGTAAAAATAAGCAAAATGAAAAAGGAAACAGAACACATTAAAGGAACATAAGAAACCATGTACAGCAATTGCTTTGACTGACCTTATCAGACACAAAAGTTACATTATTTCATTACATAGGTTTTGCTTTATCTTGGTCTTAACCATCCAGAAGAAAAGTCTAACCACTAGGTTAAAAAAAAAAGTAAAGCCATATTAATATGCTGACCTGTAAAAGGCTCAAGTCAACAACTTCTGACATGGCCAGTTCTGCTGATAACCCACTACTACTATGGATTACTGGACTATATTGGGTTATTTGGATGAGTTCATGCACCTACATATTTGAATAGAAATGGAACACCTATCTCTCACAAAACAGAACAAAAAAGGGGGACATAAATGAAGGTCCATTTAGTAGTGAAAAAAAGTTAGAATAGATATACAGCCTCTCTGTCTTAGTTCAACAAGAACAAAGATTTGTACTACTAGTGCTTAGACAAGATATAATGTCTGCATCTTCTACTCTGAATAGCCACCATGGAGACAACAATATGCAATGTATTAATTATTATAAGTGTGCTACTGTAACTGTTGTGAAACTGCTTATTTCTATTTCTTTCTAATTGAAATTAATAAGATATATACAAAAATAAAATAAAAAACAAAGGAACATATGGATTTATTAATTGACTCAAACATATGAAAACTTATGAATTGCTTGAAAATGAATTCAAAATAATGATATTAAGAAAACTGAGTGAAATACAAGAAAATATAGATGGACATTTCAATAAAACCTGAAAACTATATATAATCTAAATGAAAAGTTAAATATAGATATAGATATCATAAAAAGAATCAAACAAATCTAAATACATCAATGGGTAAAGTAAAATATACAACTAGGAGCTTGATCAGCAGACTAGATAAGACAAAGAAAAATCTTCTGAAGTTTAAGACAGGTCTTTTGAAATAATCTAATCAGGGAAAGATAATTTAAAAGAGTGAAGCACGCCTATGGGCAGTATGAAACACAAATACACAGACCAATATTTTTTATGATAAAAGAGTATGGAAATCTGTTTTATTAATAAAAAATGTCCAAGTTGAAGTTCATGAAGTTCAAATTTCCCACATACATTCAACATGTATGTTGAGATACTTTAAAGACCACATTACAATTAAACTAACACAAGGGAAAAAAGAAAATGCAGTATTCTATAAATTGCATAAAGAAAGTGACAAGTGGCCTAAAAGGATTCTAGTAGACTATGAGTGAATGTTTGAGCAGGAACTTTTCAGGCCAATATGAAACGGAGTGATGTATACAATGTCCTAGGGAGTTGGGAGAGAAAACCAAACACTGCTTTACTCAGCAGGCTATCTTTAGAGTCGAAAAATTAAGGTTTTCTAGACAAACAAAAGCTGAAGGAATTTATTACGGGTAGAAAAGCCTTACAGAAAAATACTTAGGTGCTTCAGCTGGAAGTAAAATGATAATTACTATTATGGAAACACAAAGTAAATTCATAGAAGTAAACTTATAAAGAAATTTAAAAAATATTATTTTAGTATTATTTTAAATTCATACTATTGATTTTAAAATAAAAGTGGTCAAAATAGTTATAACTATAATACTTTGTTTATAAAAGACAAAATATGAATTGTGGAAACAGAATCTAAATTGGGGGAGATGACAGTCTGGAGTGTTTGTATGCAACCAAAGTTAAACTATTAGCTGCTAAAAATAATCTATTATAAAGGCACTTAATGTAATCCTCAAGGTAACAACAGAGAAAAATATTATACCAGATACACTAATGAGAGCACAAAAGCAGTCAAAGGTTAATACCACCACAAAAAAATAAATAAATAAACTAAAAAATCACCAAACCACAAAGGTGAAGAAGAAGCAGAATGGAAGAAATAATTTAGATCAACCAGAAAAAAAAAATGGCAAAAGTAAGTCTTTACCTATTCAAACTAATCTTAAACATAAACACACTCAACTCTTTATCAGAGAACATGGTGTAGTTGAAGTGATTCTTTAAAAGAACATCCAACTATATCCTGCCTATGAGAAAGCCATTTAGCTTTAAGAATACATGGAAACTAGAAGCGAAGGACTAGGAGAAAATACTCTATGAAATAGTGACCAAAAAATAAAAAGAATTTTGGCTGTTACCTCTAAGTCTTTCTCCTTGTCACTGAGGTTCCCATACCTATATGAGGGTTCTGCCACCTGTATACTCTGGACCCTGACGAAGAGCATATCACACTGCTCAAACCTGTAATATTCATCTGCTTCACATGTGTTAATGGCATCCTGAAAGCAAGATTGAGACTGCGTTATTTGGGTGGCCTTATTAATGAGATCTACCCATGATGAGCAGAAACCTGCATGATGATTTCAGCCAGCTTCCAGTGGGAGGTTCTGAGATAGCCTTTGCCCAGGAGACCATCCATCACAGGAGGACCAGTGTGCTACAAATACCCAGGTGACTGCAGTTGCACTCCGCAGCAGCAGGTGCTGAGTACCTAGAGTTGAGTTGTGGAATGCAAGCACCCAGCTACCTGAGCTACAGGACACAAGGAGCCAGGTGTCTGAAGTTGAGCTATAAGACATAAGTATCCAGGTGCCTGAAGTTAGGGTTGATGATGCTACCACCAAGGTGCCTAAGGTTCAGTACCATAGACATCAGACTGCCAAAACCAGTTCATGAAATTATGAAGGTATTTTCCATCCAGGAGTGAAAGCCAGTCAGGGGATCAAGTGGGAATCTATGAAAATTCATCTTTCTTGTCTCCTGCCCTTAAAGCTGAGGGAAGAATGTATAAGTTGTCTTTTTCACTGCTGTCATGTATATTTTGCAAATAACGCTTATAAAGAAAAAAATAAAAAGGATTTAAGATATGTTATATATGTGCACTAACTCCCAAAGATTCATGTAGTTATCATGCACTGCAAAAATGTACCAATAAAAAGAATTATAACCATCAGATAAAATAAACTTCAAGTCAACAACTGTTACAAAACAGAAAGAAAGCTATTATTTTTTTTAAATATATTTAGCTCAGGGTCTACAGAGTCTCACTACATAGATCATACTCATCGTGACCCTCCTGTTTTCAGCCTCCCAAGTGCTGAGAGTACAGGCACATGCCACCACACCCAATTTCAGTTACCCTCTCAGTGTTACCCAAAGGTGAATATAGCACTGCAAACTGCGTATCCAACTGCACCTTGCATCTGCCTAAGCAGGTGCTTTAATCCGCTGAGCTACATGGCAGGCCCAAAAACTATTATTTGTTAATAATGTATTAAGGAGAATGTTTTCCCTATATTGAAGCACCTAAATATGTAAGCTAAATATTAATGGACATGAAGCAAGACATAAACCGGAACATAATAACTGTGAGGAACTATTATATCTCACTTTAGACCACGCATAAACCACTAAACAGAAAAATCACTATGTGAATACTGCCCTTGAACTGCACTTTAAAATAAGTGGTCCTAAAAGATGTGTTTAAAGCTATGAATAACACCAGCTGAATGTGCATTCTTTTCTAGTACGGACGGCTTATTTTCTAGGAGAGATAATTTGTTAGTCCACAAAAACAAGTCTTATGGGCCAGCCAGATAGCTCAGCAGACTAAAGGGCTTGCTTAGGCAAAGTACAGTGGCCAGGGTTTGATCCCTTGTGTGCTGTGCCAGCCCTACCCCTGGATGCACTGAGATAGCGATTGAGACTGGGTGTGGTGGCAGCACACCTATAATCCCAGGCTTGGGAGGCTGAAAACAGGAGATCACTACCAGCCCAGTTTAGGTTGTGAAACCCTGTAGACCCCATAGATCCTGTCCTAAAAAGAAAGTCTTAGTCGATGCAAGAAAATCGAAAATATTTGTCAGCATTTCTGACAACAATGGCATTAAATGCACTGGAAAATTCAAGAGTATGTTGAATATGGAGAATATGCTGCTGGCTAACCAAAGAATAACAGGAGAAATCAAACAAGAAATTAATAAACATCTTGCAACAAAGAGCAATGGAACTAAAACATTAAAACCTAAGGGATAAAGAAGAAGGGTTATGCCACCAGGAGCTAGACAAAGAAGATCAAGTGAAACTCAAAATTATAAAAAGGGAGAAAATAACATAAACCACAAAACAACAGAAATTGTCAGGTAAAACATTCAATAGCACCATGAGCTAATTCTTTGAAAAAAATAAATAACATTGACAATTCTATTGAAAACAAAGGAATAAGACTCAAAAAAATAAAATCAGAAATGAAAACCAAGGTCTATGGGCATCCTACCCTGAATATATCTGATCTCATCTGATCTCAGAAGCTAAGCAGGGTTGGTCCTGGTTAGTACCTGGAAGAGAGAAACGAAAATGGAGATATTACAATAGAAGCCTCAGAAGTAAGAAGACTCATTAGGTACTGTTAGGAAGAATCACATGTTAGCAAATTGTGTAACATAAAGTAAATGATAAATTCTTAGAAGCATATGGGATTAAATTAAAAGAAATAAGGTAAATATTTTTAAGAAGACTGAAATATTTGGAAATTAACACTTTTGAATAACCTATTATTCAAAAAAGGTTATACTAAACAGATGAAAAACATGGAAAACAGTTAAGGCAGTACTTAATGAAATATTCTAGTAGCAATAGCTGTACTTGGGAAAAGGCCTACAACATGCTTAACTTTTATATTAAAAACCTAGAAAAAAGAAAAATTAAATTAAAACTATTTATGAATAGCGTTATATCAATAAATAACTAAAAGCCAGGTGTGGTGGTTCACGCCTGTTATCCCAGCACTTGGGAGGCTGAGGCAGGAGGATCAGTTTGAGTTCGAGACCAGCCTGGGCTACAAAAATGAGCTCAAGGCCAGCCTGAACTGCATAATGAGACCCTGTCTCAAAAAGACAAAATAAATAAATAAATACATAAATAAACAAATAAAATAGAAGGAAAAATCGCTGTGATTTTTGATAATCAATTCTCATTCAAGAAATATCAGAAATAAACAATAACTATTTTAAAATAAAATCAATAGTGAGAAAACATCTTATAAAATTTAGACCCTCAAAACTTTATTAATAGTCAAGATTGAGAACCAGGGCTTCTACTGAGTCACATGCTCTGCCCCTCCTGCCTTTGTGGTTGACATAGGATCTCTCTAAGTCACTAAATTATCCAGACTGGGCTTGAACTTGCTGACCTCCGCATGAGCCTTCCAGAGTGCTGGTATTATAACTATGATTCAACAACTCCCATCCCCCAAAACATGTGTGTGTGTGTGTGATTTTATTAAGCATCTACAAAAGAAATTTTACCAACTCCAAATAAAGTCTTTCACAAAATTACAAAAGAAAGAAGAGTTCAAACTGAATACTGTAACACCAAAACTACTCTAACAAAATCTGACAGACACTGCAGGAAAACTACAGATGGAAGTCTTTCACATGCATGCATGAAAATGTACAATCTGAATTCTTAGCTTGCCTTTTGGGGGGTTAGAAAGCAGTTGCACTTTGTATCTTCATCTTAGGCATAATTTATTTATATCTTAGTCATAATTTGTTTATTAGTCCTACTATATCTTCAGAACTTGTGCAGCTTTTCCAGGTTTGAAGATATTTTCTATTAACTTTCAGTGAAGTTTAATAAACACAGAGAAAACTGACTACTCCTAGAGCATAGTTCAGTGAGTTAATCAGCACGGTCCAATCAGCAAGAAGCAGGTGCTAATGGCCGTAGGGGCCCCTGTCTCTCCTCCTTCACTAGCAATAATCACTGTTTTGACTTCTTAGTTCAAAAGATAGTCTAAAGTCATTTGGATTTTATCAGTGAACTTTTTAAAAAAGGCTATCTGCTCAAAGGTCGTTTAAAACTAGTGTCTAAACATTTTTTAGTGGTTATCCATTGTATTAAAACAGGTCCTCAACATCTTACTGAAAGTATCAGATAAAATTATTAGTCATTATTTACTAGTACAATAGGCATCTAAGGCAAGGCTCATATAAATATAATACAAATCTATTTTTTCAAATGTATTTCCTAATAATTAAATTTTTAAAACAACTATTTCTATCTAGGTTAATCATGACTACTTTTTCACTGCAATAGAGCTATGAAGTGCTGGGTTTTTGTTTTGTATTTTAGGGAAGGGCCTACAGGGTATTCGGTATTTCACTTCTAGATCAGACTCATAGTCATCTGTCTGTTTACAGCCGCCCAAGAGCTGGGATCACAGGCGCATGCTGCCATGCCTGGCCTCAACTGCCATCTCAGCATGCTCCTGGGGGTGGCGGGGCAAGCGTGCTGGGCCCTGGACCCAAACCCCATCCCCCGCACCTGCTTGCAGATGCTTTAATCTACTGGGCTATTTGGCTGGCCCTTGAAGTGTTTCAATATTTATTTGGGCTTAATTTTATCATAAACTCGTTTTTGTTTTCCATACAAAAAAGCAATCTTTCTAGGGTGCTTGTGAGAGTGATTTTATTAAACCCAATTCATGTATCTAGCCAGTCCTTTTAGCTGACCACACCTAAGTCGCAATACATTCTGTTCCCTGAGAGGTAGTTCCTGAGTGCCAGTCACACTTCTAGATCCTTCATGAGTCAGGGACTGAGACAGACAGAGACAGAGAGATGAGGGGGAGGAAGTAAGATATATATCTTCAGGAATTTACTCCATAAACTCAAAAACTGCAAGTTGGGTGTTCAGGCTAGAAACCCAAAGAGTTGCAGTTTGCAGCTGAAGACAGTGTGCTGGCAGAATCCCTCCCTGTTCTCGAGAAGGTTACTTGGTATTCTGTTAATGACTTTACCAGGTTGGATGAGGCCTACCTGAATGTTGGGAGGTAATCTGCCTTACTCAGTGCCTACCAATTTAAATGTTAATTTCATCCAAAATATTTCACCTTCACAGAAACATCCAGAATAATGTGGGATCAAATGCCTGGTGTCAATGCCCAGTGAATATAAAGTTAAAAAGTAGGATAGAAATTTTCATTCTAGCAGGAAGATACCCTCACTTTGACACACTGACCAAATGAAAGCTCCTGGCCAATGTGAATTTCAAAGTAATAATGTGTAATGTAACTTTTTCTCATTGAAACAAGGTCAGTCAGCATATGAATATACTAATAAAATATTTTGAAATGCATGTGAAAGCTGTAATATTTTCTTATAAACACGTTAACTTGTCTTTTCAATATTCTTTTTGTCTAAATAAGTGAATAAGTGAAATTCACTTTTTTACAAGTGAATGAAATACTTTTTGAAGAACTTGAAAAATAACCCTATGGTATCTATTTGTGTCATCACTCCAAATAGTTTTTTTTTGCTCAATTATTTTGTTCAACTTTATTGGATTATGAGCTACACTTAACATTCAAGTTTCTTAGAATTCAATAGCATAATCAAACAGTAATCTAGGAAAAAGCATTTAACTCATGGGAAACTAAATTCTCTATGAAACATAACTATAAATTTTTGTTGAAGTTAAAATACCCTGTTAAATATTTTATGCATCAAAGGGCTAGTGAGATAGCTCAGTAGACTAGGTGCCTGCCTAAGACAGCACAGGGACCAGGGTTCAATTCCTAGTACTACAGGCCATACTGGCCTGGCCCCCAGGTGAGCTGAGCAGGTGATCAAGTCTGAGCATGGTGGCGCACACCTGTAATCCCAACACT
This sequence comes from Myocastor coypus, assembly GCA_004027025.1. Classification (NCBI taxonomy): domain Eukaryota; kingdom Metazoa; phylum Chordata; class Mammalia; order Rodentia; family Myocastoridae; genus Myocastor; species Myocastor coypus. Next base: position 22,238 of record PVJA010007089.1, read on the forward strand.
GGAGAGGGTGAAAACAGGAAGATCAAATCTACTGGACCCAGGAAGATCGAACTCTGAGCCCAGAGTTCGAGCTGCATAATGAGACCCTGTACAAAAATAAAAAAAGACAAACAATATTTTATGTATATTATTTCTTAAATAACACATCCAGAGGATTCTAAGAGTTCCTTATATTTGGCTGTTGGACATTTTTAGCTTCTCTATTTTAGGTAAGCAAAAATCTGTTGTTTAAAGCCAATCCTCCAAGAGGAAATGCATCTACCATGACAATCAAGTTTTAACAACTCAATTTCTTTATTAAGATTCCATTTTGAGAAACTTGTAGTCTAGCTTCACCTTTATATATACAATAGTGGAAAGCCTGAAGCCCAGACTGCGGTTCAGATTTACATTTGGTCTCCTAGAATTTCATTGCAGTAGTTTTGCTTGGCATCCAAAGTCTATGCAAGTCCCAGTTCATGATCCCCCTCAGCTGAATAATTAGTAGTAACCATGTTTCCAGATCCTTTGCCAGCATCTTTGTTTTCAGTGATACTGGAAAGTAGTTGTGGTTTTGATTGTACTTGTTTGCCAAGGGCATTTGTTAGCTAAAGCTATGATTGAGCCATATTTTCTTTAGGCCTTGACTAAATCCAATTGTTTATTTTATTTCAGAATTATTGCCATTTTAAATTATTATTGTCTGGAAAGTTTTAGAGAATTTTTAAAAAATCAAATATGAGTAATGACAATGACTCCCCTTTTTGAGAATCAGAATAATACACATTAATAGTTCCCAGAGCTAAACATTTAGTTTTGAACGTTGTCCCTGAAACTTATCTTTCTGTGTTCTTAATCCCTGATGAACAAAGAAAATAATAGATATGTAACATGTTGTTGAGTTTGCCTTTATCCACAATAAACACTGATTATTTCTTATTGAATGTAATACACAGTGCCTTTGCAGTAAGTTGCTCAAAAAGTTAAATAACTTAGACAGTAAATTGTAGTAGCCTGGTTGAATTAGTAAACAGGATATAGCAATCCTCAGCGAGAGAATTCCTTTAAATTTAGTGGTTCTAAATTTGGACACATTAAGTAATTATTTAGTGCTTCTCTTAGGACAAATACTAACCATCAATTTAGGTGATTGTACATTACTCTGGTAAAATTACAGCTCCTACTTAGAAGTTTTCAATTCTCAACCATCATACTGCGTTAATAGAAAGGCATTTTCTTCTTCATACTTTTGGTCCCTTCAGCAGCACATATGCATTTTTGACGTCTCTGGTATTAGGATCAGCCAGGCCATGCCCAAGCATTCTCAGTCTCAGTAGTAACTTTTATATTCTCTACAAAGCTGTAGGCAGCTACCCTAGGAAGTCTTAAGAAAGAATGGAACAACAAGCATAAACTATATGATATGTTTTGTTTCTAAAATACATATCAGGGAAACTTTCTCCTTTTGTTGTTGTTTTGATTTTGTCTTTGGTACAGGGGCAGCTCACACTCTTAGTGACCCTCTTGTTTTCAGCCTCCCAAGCACTGGGATTACAGACACGCTCCACCATGGTGGCTGGCTGCGCATGCCTGGGGCAGCTTTAGGGAGGCATGTGGTGATCAGGGAAACTTTGCAATGAGGTCAGAAATTTGGAGGGCAATCCAGATCACATTAGATAAATCTTTTTAAAAAGTCATGTCCTTAACTCTTTTAATTATAAAATACATATACACTATACACAAAACAAAGGCATTAAAATCATACATTTAAAAGTGAAAAATAACCATTAGACTCGAATGTAAAACTGTTAAATAAACATCTTTGCTATTTTGTTGGATTACTACTTTCCTTTTATACAAATATAAATAGTGTGTAATTTTTAAAATTATGTTTAAAGTCTAAAAGAGCTCTTTTGGTAAGTATAAGTGTTTTAAAACCAAATGAATCATAAGCATTGTGTATTGCTTAATTGGTAAGACAGATTATTTTTGAGACATAAAAACAGTAACATATTAAGTTGATGTAATCATATTTGATGAAATATATATTTAATGTGTATACATAGGCAACAGAATGACTAATATCTACATTAAACATCTAATTTTTAATCCATTACAAATGTTTTTAAAGTAGAAGAAAAATGAAATTTAAAAACATAAAAACAGAAGCCAATTCTTTAAATTATTAGATGCAACAAATATAAAAATTCTTGCTAAGTGGCTCTACAGGTTTCCTGTGCTTGCTTTTATTTTCTGAACTTGTCTTTCCCTGGGCAGCAACAGGCCACAGGTCAGCACAGTTCGTGAACTGCACTGTGAGCATCATTGACCTTGTTCTCCGAGCTGTCTCATGAAGTTCAGGACAAGATAAACCATAGGTTTTCTTTCTTCTACACAACCAGGACTCCTTATATTTATGGAGAATCTTATAGTTTATAAAATACTTCTCCAAAAATAGCATTCCAGGCAAGCTGATTGGATAAACTCAGCCTTTTAAACATAGTGTCTATTCTCAGAACAGAAGATTAGATTTACTCATCAGTTTAGAGGTCAAAATTAAGATCACCATTTTAATGGACTAATATGCAAAAGGAAGAGCACAAACAAAGCTAGAAGCAGACACCAGCAGCCAGAAGTTGAGGATGTTTGAGGTAAAAGGACCAGGCATTGCTCCATGTAGGAAACTAACAGAGTCATAAATGGCTTTAAACAGCAATTATGAAATCAGTAAGTCAATTTCTCAAAAGACTAAGGTGTTCAAATTGAAACAACACTGAAATTCCATTTCATTTCACAAAGAATGGCTATCTTCAAGAGATCAAATAATAACAAAGTTTGGAGAGAATGTAGAGACAAAAGGAATTCTTTTTTTACTGTTTTAGGGAATGTAAACTAGTACAATCATTATAGACATCAGTATAGAGACTCTTTAAATGATTTAAGGTAGAAATTTGATTTGACACATTTATTCCTCTTCCAAAATGACATATTTACAATGATACATACATACCCATGTTTATAGGAGCACAATCCATAATAGCTAAAACTTGAAAGTAGCATATATATCCACCAACAGATGAACAGATGAAAATAAGATGATGTCTATGCATAATAGAGCAATATTCTGCCATAAAGAAGGATGAATTTAGGTCATAGGCAGTGTTATCTATTCATCATTGCTGGGATAAAATACATAATGTGAAAAATTGAGGAGGGAAAGGTTTACTTAGCTCACAGTTTATAGAGGTTCCAGCCCTTACTCAGCTGGCTCCAGACAGGGTGAGACATAGCACACAGCAGCAGTTTATGGCCACAGAAAGCAGCAAAGCAGCAAAAGCAAAAAGGGAGGAGCAGTGGTAGAGAATAAGCCTCTCCCCCTTCCTCACATCACATTTAGGCTCTCCACCCCAGGCTGGGTGTAGCAGTCACTCTCAGATCCCAGCAGCACTCATAACCATAATCCCAGCATCGGATTACGAATTAATCACAGACACTAGAAATCTGCTGCATGACTGCATGAGACTTTGAGGGGACACCTAGACACAAACCATAACAGGTAGGTAAATGTATGCACAGTAAGGCCATAATATCAGGTAAAACAAATCAGATTCACACCTACTTAAATATTATATGGTTTCTCTTATGAGAATCAAAAATATAAATAAAATCCAGAATTTAAAATGAGATTTCTGCTGGACGTGGTGGCTCACGCCTGTAATCCCAGCACTCGGGAGGCTGAGGCAGGAGGATCGGTGCGAGTTCGAGACCAGCCTGGGCTACAAAAGTGAGCTCAGGACCAGCCTCAACTGCATAGCGAGACACTGTCTCAAAAAGACAAAAAAAAATGAGATTTCTTCCTTCATAAAAAGAGGAGAGTGAAGCAACTTCTGATTCCAAGTCTGTAAGAAACTGGGAGTATTGGGAGGTAAGAAGGAAAAGACAGCATCTGAGGACATGGCACTGTACCAGGACCGTTCCTGCTGGCAGTCTGGATAGGAACACTAAGCTCGTGTGTGCAAGAGCTTCTACCTCCCTGGGCTCCAGTGATCCTGTCAGCTGCTCCAGAAAGGAACTCCTAGTAGGAAACATGTTGTTTTCTTAGAATCCCAGCAATTTTAAGATGAAGACTGCATAGGCATTATAGCTTATTTTCTACTTCACAATTTTACCCCTCATATCAAAGAATGTCAATATTTATGCAATTTTAAGAATATAAGTAAATAACTTTTTAGCTTATACAACTCAGTATATATGTTCCCATCTGGTATAATTAATTTTTAAATGAGAGAAAAGAGATGGTTTTCATATTTAATCCTTCCTGTTGACAGCCTAATATAAAACAAAACAGAAATTTTCAAAGAGTTGATAAAATAATTTAAAAAACAAATATCAATCTACATACTAGAATTTTTGAAACAGTTTCAATTTCATATATTTTTTCTAATTATATTTTCCTACTGCTTGATAATATTATAAACTATAGCCCTTCTTATTTTGCTTGTAGTCTTTAAAAAACAATCCCTTTTGATGTCTTCGGGTTTTTTTTTTTCCTGATCTTAGAGTGGAAGATTTCAATTTGTAATCATTTAATATGATTTTGGCAGGTGCTTTGTCACTGGTGTATTTATTAGGTTGAGATAAAAAACATTGATTCTGATTTTCCTTAGGTTTTTGTACTGGTTGATACATTATGTCAACCTGAAAAGTTAAAAGCCCTAAATCAGCTCAGCAATTCCACACCCCAGGGTGTGAAGGCCTGGTGGGCCCATTCTAGAGTGACTCAGCACTTAGGGGACATAAAGGGAACTGAAGGGTGAAGAGTTTCACTTCCTTAGAGGAACTCCAGTCTTCACAGTCAGGATGGAAGGAATGGAGAGAGACTCTGTAGAAGCCATAGCTGTGTCTCTCCCCTTTGCACCATCAACTGCTGCCCTCTGCCCTGTGCCAGTCTTCTTTGGAGCCAGCTGAGTATAGACAGAAACCTCCTCTGTGAGCCAAAGAAACCTTTCCTTCTTAGTTTGGGATGTAAGGTGTTTTGTCCCAGGAATGAGAGAAAAACAACGAAGACAGATTTTTATCATAGTGGGTGGCGGGGGCCAGCCAGATAGTTTAGGGAATAAAACACCTGCTAAGGCAGAGCATAGTGGCTGGGATTTGATTGCTGGCCTGTAATGCCAGCCCTGGGGTGGGCTGAGACAGGCATTGAGACTGGGCATAGTGATACATGCTTGTAATCCCAGCACTTGGGAGGTGAAAACAGAAGAATCACTATGACTCCGATCTATGCAGTGAGACACTATGGACACTGTACTAAATGCATTAAAAAATTATAAATTGGTGCTGGACTTTGTCAAATGCCTTTCCTGTGTCTACTGAGATGATGAAGTGATTTTGCCTTTGGTTCAACTAATGTGATATATTACATTTGTTTATTTGAATATGTTCAACCATCTCCTGTATCCTTGGAATGAATCCTATTTACTTATGATGCATAATCTTGATGATTTTTTTATTATATTTGTCAGCATCTTATTGAGGATGTTTGTGTCTGTGTTCATTATTGAGGTTTCCCTGTAGATCTTTTTTTGGTTGGATCCTTTCTGGTTTTGGTAAGAGGTTATTTTTTGCTTCTAAGATTAAGTTTTGGAATATTACTTCCCATTCAATTTCATTAAAGAATTTAAAAAATACTGGCATTTTATCTTCTCTAAATTTCATGTAGAATTGAGTGATACATCTAATAGGACCTGGAATTTTCTTTATTGAAAGGAGTAAAATATTATTTATTCATAGTTTTTAAAATTACTTCTTTGTTTCTTAATTGTTGGTAGAATAATATTCTAAATGATACAATAATATTTCTCCATTTATATATTAATACTAAATCATGAAAGGAAAAGTTAATACTATAAAAATGGAGAAAGCTTATTATAGGAACCACCATATAATTTCAAAATTTGAGCCATTGAAAACAGGAGACAAAACAAATTAAGTCATTAACTGCTTCTTTCCATAGACCTGCAGAAACACACAATTTAGTTGTCTAAACAATCCTGCCTGCATACCTAGATGAATCCCTTTCCTGCACTCCTTCTCCTGTGCTTCTCCTCAACTCAGTAACTCTTTTCTTTTCAATAAGTTGATTCTCTTTCCCAGTACCTATTGTAGCCTTCAGATTTCATTTTTCTCTTTCAGGTTCTCAGACCAAGGAGACAATATAATGTTTGTACATGCTGGTGTGATTTATTTCACATAAGTGATGTTCGCTAGTTGGATCCATTTACTGACAAAAGACTCAAACTTATCCTGTATTACGGCTGATTAATTCTCAATTTTGTAACCAAATCTTCTTCACTGTTTTCTTTATCCATTTTTCAGTTGATGGGAATCTCGGTTGTTTCCAGGATTTAGCTCTATCAAATTATGTTGCTATAAGCATAGGGGCACGTATATCAATGTAGTATGAGGTTTTCAGTTCTGGAAAAATACCCAGGAGGCTGGGAGCAGGGAGAAAACTCAGTGGTCTAAGAGCCTGCCTGGCAAATGCAAGGACCCAGGTTAGATGCCCAGTATCACATGCTCTGCCAGCCTTGTGTAAAAAAAAAAGACACACTGAGCTTTAGGGCCAGCAAGATAGCTCAGCAGACTAAGTACCTGTCCCCAGTCCCACATGCAATGTCAACCCCTTCCCCAGGATGCGCTGAGCCAGCAGCAGAGTCCTGGCTTGATGGCACTTGTCTGTAATTGCAGTACTCGGGAGGCTGAAAAACAGGAAGGTTTACAGGGTCCAGGCTGCTTAGTGAGACCCTGTAGACCTTGTAGACCCTGTACTAAACTCATTTTTTAAAAAAGCTCATTAAAACAATGCTGAACTTCTACTTGACTCTAGAGAAGTCAACCAATAACAAATGCTTGTGAGACTGTGAAGAAATAGAACACTTCTCCATGATTGATGAAGTGTAAACTGATGGCATGAGTTTAATTAAATGCAGAAATTTCTCAAAAAATAAATAAATAAAGCTGGTGGTTTCATGTAACCCAGCTATTACTTTCTTGATACCTTCCCAAAAGAATTAAAAACATCATGCTGGCATGTATGCACACCCATGTTTATAATGGCACAGTCTGTAGTACGTCAAGTTCAGAAACAGCAAAAATGCCCATCAACTGATTAATGGATAAAGCAGATGAGGGTTTTTTTTTTTTAATACAGTGCAGTGCTACTTTGCCATAATGACAGACAAACTTGAGCCATTTCTGGGTAAAGGACAGACCTTGAGATTGTACTCTTAAGTTAAATAAATTGGACACACATGTTTGCTTATCATATAGCCTCTCTGGTACAAGAAACTAAAAGTGTAAATAAGGACCAAACTGTATAATACGTATTTTGAAATAGGTTAAAAAAAAAAAAAAGCAGGTTGAAATAAGAAGGGAAAGGAGGAAGGGAAAAGAAAACAGAATGGGGAGGTGGGAACAGTATAGGGGGGTGGGGATCACAAAACCTTTTGTAAATCACCAGAAGAGAGGGGACGGAAATGGGAAAACATAATTAAGAAATATTAAGCATACATAAAAATTATTTATGATGAGTGTGACCATTATGTCCATCGACAATATACTGGTAAAATTAATTTAAAAAAATACCTACATTCAGTTTACTCTTGGCATCTGTTCATCTGAATGTTGACAAGTAATCAAAGTTTTGAATCTCCCCTCTTGAGATCATCAATGTTGCCTTATCCATTCAAGGAGGCAACATATAAAAGATATATTATGGTACCCTAAATTTCATGAAGTTATACATAGGGAATTATGAAAAATTACAGAAAATGATGTTTTAAATTTAAAATAAAAATATAGTTTTTTTTTCATTCTTATCCAATGTGAATTCACTCTTGACAAGTCACTAAAAGCCATATCAGTCAGCAGTGATGATTCACACCTATAATTCTTGCACATGAGAGTCACTATGAATTCAAAGCCGTGCTGTGCTACACAGTGAGACATGCCTATACAGGACCACATCTAACAAATTAATGCACATAATAATAAAAACTAACATCTATTATATATGTATCATATATATATACTATTTGGCAGAGCACTGTCCATCACTTGTCATATAATTCCTAGCTTGCACTTTGAGGATAACAAAATTAGTAAGTATTATAATTTCTCAAGGCTTGAAAATTAGAACATTTTGGCTCCTTGTATTATTGATTACAGACATTAGAAATACTTATTCCACCTTCTTGAAAAGCACTGTAGAGCATCTTCTTGATACTGAAATCCATGAGGGATAGATTTCAAATGTATCAATGCACTGAAAAGAAGTTTATGCTACTACTGCTGGGAATGCAGACTGGCGTAACCATTATGGAAAGCAATGTGGAGACTCCTCAAAAGCTGTCTCCCCACTGGAATTTTTCCCAGAAGAACTGAAAACATCATATCATAGTGATGTTTGTGCACCTATGTTGATAGCAGCACAACTTGTGATAACCAAAATGCCCACCATCTGAAGAATGGTTGAAAAAGATGTGCTACTTTCATAAAATGGAATATTACTCAGCTACAAAACATGGTAAACTAGAAGACTTCATATATAAGTGGATTTATCTTGAACATATACTCATAACATATACTCATAAACCAGACCTACATATGCAAATATCATATAGTTTCCCTAGTATAGGAACTCAAAAGAAGACTAAATAAATAAATAAATAAATAAATAAATAAATAAATTTTGGGTGGGTACCAGGAATCAAACTCAGGACCTTGCATTTTCTGTACCCTCAACCCCTATAATTTTTTTTTTTTTAGAAGAGTGACTTAAATACAAAATGTATTTGGAAGAATTTTTTTAAAAATAAGGTTTATTGAAAGTGAAAAAAAAAAAGTTCATGCATTGGGACACTGCTTCTTCCAACATCGTAATATTACATAAATAAGGAAGAGACCATTGAAATGTTGAGTTTCTGCCTTAGCAATTAAGAATATTCACAGACAAACCATAAGATGCCAATGATTTATGTATTTGGCCCAGCACTTACAAATATAGAGGTTTGGGAGGCATTTTTTTTTCTTCTTAGTTTCCAAAATGGGAATTCCCTGCCTTATATCAGAGGTAAATAGTTTGGTTTTTTTCTCTCCTTTCTTCTTCCTATTGAATAGGAAAAGAAGAAGAAGACTAAGACGAAGACAAAGACAAAGAAGAAGGAAAAGAAGAAAGAGGAGGAGGAGGAGGAGGAGGCCTCTTATAGTGCAAGCTTAGAACTAAAATTATATTACCAATGTGTTTCTAATTATTTAAGCACTAAAATGATGCTTAAAGTACTTCTTAAAAGAGAAATCTGCCAGAGTTCACTCAACATTAGTGCTGTTGTGATTGAAAATAATGTTTCTATGCAGCCAGACATAACCCAGTGCCAAATGAACTCTGAACTGCAGTGTTCAGAATTATATACTACTCATGTGTGTCTCCATTCAGTATCTTACTACTTCATCAGTATCTATTAATTGATATTTATAAATAATCATTATGCTTTATTTCATGGATTAGAAAGAGGAACTAATGTTTTGTGCTACTTTTAACCTGAGTATTGCTTTTATTATGAAGTTCTAAGATACACTTGAGGAAAAAGATTCAACCGGGCATTAACTTTAGTTAACAATGATAGCACTTATGTGATAGAAAGTTATTGATATAGGGGTTTGATACTCCCAACCTGAAAGATACCTAGGCTGAGTTTGTGCTCTCTAAAATCTAAGAACGAATTTTGCAACAGTGGAGTTTAAGAGCAGAATATTGACTGGGAGAAACAAAGCTCCTGTTCAACTGAGGGACAGAGCAGAGATCCAAGTGGGTTGTCCCAGAAACCTGCCCTTTCTAGGGACTCTTATAGAGCAAAACCATACGGTGAGGTGGTTCTAAGATTGAAAATATGGGAACTTGCTAGTTGGGCAAAGGTGGGGCAAAACTATGGTCAACAAATAGCTCAGGTAAGATGGATGAAATTCAGGACTAAATGAGAAGCTAGTCACACAGCCAGCAGGTGGGAATAAGAGCAGGGGCTTTCCTATAGGGGCTGAACTAATGACTCTTTTAGGCATCATCAAGGTGAGAGATCTATTTAAAACATCGGTCTCTGATGTTCATCCTTAGGGAGGTATGCATTTGTTTGATCTTTTGTTCTGAGGTCTAGCCTACAGCAGAGGTGTCTTTCTTTCTCAAAGATAGAGTCTTCTGGTCTTTCATTTTGTCTCCTTGAGGGCCTATACCTATATTTCTATCTAACTTTCCCCTATATCATTTGGAAGTCATACACTGAGATCATTTCCCCCTATATTAGTGTGAAGCTAAAGGAAAAAAAAAAAAAGGGACTAGGGTAAAGAGTGATACAGTTGTCCCTCACTGTTTGAGAATGCCTGAAACATTATCAATATCTTGGATGTTAGACAGTGTTTATTGGTGCTGGCGATAAGACTGTTGAAACAAAACAAAAAGATTGTTGAGACACAATATATCATCCCAAAAGTATACACAGTTTAAAAAAAATGAATAAGGCTTTATAGGTGTAGGGGCTGCGGTGGAAGGATACATGGAGTGAAATGGGGTTCATAAAAGAGAATGATAGAAGAGGATGCAGCCACAGCAGCACCAGTGCAGTTTAGCAGAGAAAGAGAAACTTGGGAGAGTCACTTGAGTCGAGGGATAGTAGCAGGGAAAAGAAGTGTGACACATTTGGAAAACTTAGGATATTTCATTTTAATATGAGCATAAAATACAATATGATCTGGTTTGGGTAAGATATTATTGTAGGCAGCTAAATTAGACAGAAATATTATAGGCAGTCAGACGGGGCCAAGCCCTCAAGGGGACAATATGGAAAACAAGGTGACTTTGCATCTTTGGAAGAGACAGTCTCCCTCTGGGCCAGACCTCAAGATAAAAAAGGAAGAAAATACAGCTACATCCTTCCCTAGGGATGTAGGCATCAGGGATTGATATTCTACATAGATATTAATCACCTTGAAAGAGCCCAAATGAGTCACTGGCCCAACCCCTAACAGGAAGATTCCCCATTCTGTATTTGTGCCCCCTTGCTATGTGACTTGCTTCCTCATTTCGTGCTGGATTTAATCAGTTTTACCTGAACAATGATGCTTGTAATCTCATTGGTTGAGCATAGTTTTCTCCCACCACCTTAGACCTGTCGCACTGCATGGTTTTCCTCTATAAAAGTCCCTAGAAGAGACAACTTCAGGGGAATAACCCACTTGGGCTCCATTTCTGTCCTTCTCTTGGACAGAAGCTTTTTTTTTTCTGACAATACATATATTCTGCTCATAACCTGTTTGTTCCTAAAATTCATTCTTCAATTTTAGAGAACACAAACTCATCCCAGGTACTTTTTCAGGTTGGGAGTTTAAATTTTTTCCTCTGTATCATTTGGAGGCCATACAGGGAGATCATTTTCCCTATATCTATATGAAGCTAAAGAAAAAACATGCAGTAGGGTAAAGAGTGATACAGTAGGACCTCAGTATTCATGGCCAACTTTCACAGACTCTTTGTTTCACAGGTTTTCAAAACCTATTCATCTAAATCATTTATTATGGATTTTTTTTACTGTATCACAGGGATTTTCAGTAGTATGTAATAATAGGTTTTTTGATGGTGTCACAGCCGAGAAACAGGAAGAAGGAAAAAAGGAAATTGGGTTTTATTATCTTTGAAGACATAGAGTCTGAGGACAATGGGATTCTCTGAGTTGGAACAAAGGGAGGCCAGGGCTGCTATGAGCATTTGCCAGGGGTGGAGTTTGAGGGGGGTGGTTAGATATAGATATGAAAAGCTGATTGGGACAATACCTGAGTCACCAGGAAAGATTAAAGGAGATTACATCCTGGGGTAAGTTGGAGAAGCGAGGGATTAGTCTCAGGAAAATAAGCTGTTGTTTAAAGGGCTTTAGCCATATTAGATAACCACCACGATCTGCAATTCACACTACGGCCAGAACCTGTCGTAGTACTGGACCCTCACCTCATCCGCATGGCCACGTCATCATCAGTATTACACAGCTAACTCATCACCTTCATCATTGAAGTATATTCATTAGTGAGTACCCAAATAAAATTTTGCAGTACCATACAGTATACAAATTTTGTTAAAATTACGTGGTTTTATAAGTTTAGAAAACACTTAAGAACATTAAAAATGTTTTTAAAAGTGTGGGAAAGGTTTATAAGACTGTGGAATATATACATATACATATATAATATATGTATGTGTATATATATATATATATTATATAAACATAACTACTTTGCTGATTTTCACTTACAACAGGGGTGTCTGGAGTGTAACATCCACAATAAATGACAGACTACTGTATATGGGAATAAAACTCTCAACTTGTGAGATATCTGGGGTGAGTTTTTGTTCTCTAAAATTGAGGAATTTTAGGAATAACAGAGATTAAGAGCAAGATACATTTATCAGGGAAAGAAAGCTTCTGCTCAAGAGAAGGACAGAAGAGTCCCTGAGTGGGTTGCCCAGGAACCAGAATTTCCCAGGAATTTTTATAGAGCAAAGTCATGAGGTGAGGTGAAGTGAGTCTAAGGCGGGAAACATGGAAACTTCAGCCTGAGGTGGGATGAAACTATGGTCGACCAATAAGATTACAAGCGCAATCGCTCAGGTAAAATTGCCTGTCTAGGACCAAAGGGGGAAGCAAATCAAGTAGCAAAGGGGGTGTAAATATACAACAGAGGCTTTTCCTGTAAGGAATTGGGTCAGTGATTCTCCCTGGCTTCCTCAAGGTGATAGGAACCTACTTAGAACATCAACCCTGGAGTCTTTAGGGAGATATGCATTTGTTTGATCTTTTGTCTTGAGGTCTGATCCACACAGGCAGTGTCTGTCTCTCTCATGATTTTTAGGTATCTTATCTTCCATACTGACTCCTTCAGAGCTCCTAGCCCTGTCTCACTACTTATAATATTTCTAACTCAGCTGCCTATGACAAGAGGACCATGTATTCAAACTCAGAAGTTTAATCAAAATCCTATCAATAAAGGGCAAGCCTTAGGCAAGCTCAGGAACTAGAGTTTGATCCCTGAACCACATTCTGTGCCAGTTCTATTCCCAGGGCACACTGAGCTACACCCCTGTAATCCCAGGGCTGAGGAGGCTGAAAACAGGACGGTTTAGGCATAGCAAAACCCTATACCTAATGCACTAATGACAGGGAAGTGGGCAAGGCTTGATTAAAAGCTACTGTTATAGTTTGTGTATATGTTTTGTGTTATGGTTTGCGTCCCTGCAAAGCCTCATGCTGTCATGGGGCTGCTTGTGGAATTCATAACTGATTATTATGAAAATGGGTGCTGCCTCTGCTCTGGGGCAAGTGATTTGCATTTCAATGTAAGGTAGGAAAAGAAGTTAGCTGCTTGAGCTGCTGCTAGCTCTCTCCCAGGGCTCTTGCTCTTAGCTACCACCGTGAAAGGTTACCCTCTGTTGTTTGTACCTCTCTGCCTTGCAGCCAGCTGAATATGGTGGAAACCTCCAGTAACTGTGAGTTAAATAAACCTTTCCTTCCTTCATTTTGGGTGTTGTATATGTGTCTAAGCAACAAGAGAAGAGTAACTAACACATCTACCCTCTTCACAAGAGTCTGACCAAGAGATGGTGTAGTCCAAATTAAAGGAGTAATAGCAGAAGACCGGGAAGATACATAAAGAAGAGGTTTGTTTAAGAGGCAGAAGACAGATAACTTGATCAAATGGAATGATTATGCGGGTAGATGAATCATTTCACCAATCCATTTTCTACAGCTTATTATTACCAATGAAAGTAATTAAAGTTTTGAAAATTATGTTTTTGAGGAGGATAATGTGTCTACTTCTTAACAAACACATATTTGATGGCACAACTATTTATTTTGAGTCTCAGCACAGAATTAGAGTCAGAAACGGTCTTGCTGTGCCAACTATTAACTCCAGAGTTGTTGAATTACTGGGATATCCGAGGGGTTCTATGAAAAGAGTTGGCCCAGTGGGAGCTATGGTAGTGGACATATTGGAGGCTAAGGACAGGAACAGTTCATAAATGACCAAGAAGAATGTCAATGTTTTAACAACTACTGTCGTTGAGTAATAACTGTGGCTGTGGTGGAAAGCTAAAGTGGTAAAGCTTTAGAAAGATTTATTCCAGATAGGAATTCCTTCCCTGACCTGATTCTGGACCACTGGGCACTCAGGCATGAACTTTTGGCCCCCACCCCCCATGCCACAGGAACTCCTTCCCTCAGCCAACCCTCAACCAGTGGGCCTACAGACAGGAAATCTCAGCCTGAGCACCCTACACCACTGGAACTCCTTCCCTGACCTGACCACAGACTGGCAGGTGCACAGGCAGGAAGCCTTGGCCTGCACCACCCCACACCCCCAGAACTCTTTCCCCGACCCTACCCCTGGACTGGTGAGTATGTAAGCAGAAACACTCAGTCTGGACCCTCGCGCTGCACCGCTAGAACTTCCCTGCCCAGAACCTGGCCCCAGCGTCTGCTGTGGAAACCTGTAGCAAAATTCCCTGCAGGGGGGAGTGGTCAGAACCTCCCAGCATATCCATCTTGCCAAAGGAGCACAGCGGGCTAACATCCAAGAGCTGTAGCAGAAAGAAGCTGAGCACAGCAGCCAGATCCAGCCAAGCACACATGGACAAGATCAGAACTGGTAGGTCCAGACACAAATTCCAATAGGCGCTAACAGCATAACTTCACTAAAGATCTACACCGAAGGTCAGAGTGTAGTGCTACACAAAATGACAAAGAGAAGGAACAAAATGCAACCTCAGGTCCTGAGCCCACCCAGAACAAATGCAGGAGACACTAGCATAGAAGAAAAATGGGAATCATACAGCTGAAATCTCTGAATTAATAGCATCTGATGTAAAGAAACAAATGCAGACACATGTAAAAGGACTCAGATCAGAAATAACCACTGATGTAGAAAAAGAAATCTCTGAATTAATAGTGTCTGAAGTAAAACAGAAAAAAAAAAAAAATACAAACTGCAGAAAACTACACAGGAAATCAGATGAGAACTAGTCTCTGAAGTAGAAAAAGAAATGATAACTACAATAAAAGAATTCATAAATGCTTCTAAAGAAGACGTTAGATAAAACATTGGAGGAGAATATAAAAATAATGGAAATGTTGAACGAACAAAATAGGAAAGAAATAGATCACATGAAGCAGTGTCAAAGAAATATACGGGAAAATAAAATCTCAATCATAAGCTGGCAATGCCATATGAACAAACGTGAAGATAATTTATGATCTAAAGACACAGTTGCTGCTAGTGAAAGGTAAGAATGGATCTATTAAAAACAATTAGGATGCAAGAAAAAATAATTCAACATCTACAAGATGATACAAAGATGAACAACGTGAGACTAATAGGCATCAATGAGAAAGAAGGAGTTGATTCAAGTAATATGAAAAGAACACAGGATGAGAACATGGCGATAGCTCCAGGGCACAATGCGTGCCTGGCAAGTGCAAGTTCATGAGTGTGAACCATGAAACTGCAAAAAAAAAAAAAAAAAAAAAAAAAAAAAAAAAAAAAAAAAAAAAAAAAAAAAAAAAAAAAAAAAAAAAAAAAAAAAAAAAAAAAAAAAAAGAATGCATGTAGAAGTAATAGCAGAAATCTTCCCAAATATGAGAAAACAATCTGACATTCAAGTAACTAAACCATACAGAAGTCCAAATAACATCAACACAACTGAAAACACACCCAGACATATAATAATCAAGATCCCAAAAATCCAGCACAAGAATAATAGACTTAAAGCTACCAGAGAAAAGAGATGACATTTTAAGGAAAACCCATGAGAATGACTGCAAATTTCTCTTCACAAACCATGAAGTCAAGAAGAGCACAGAACAGAGTGCTTCAAGTCCTCCATGAAAACAAATTCCAGCCCAGACTGCTTTACCGTGAAAAACTCTCTTTCAAGTATGAGGGAGAATGAGGGGAGTATGTCTTCCATGACAAGAAACAACTTAAGAATTTCATTATGTGAAAGCCAACCCTGTATAGACTACTAAAAATGTTTTTCACAGGGACCAAAACAACCAGAACTATACAAATGAGGACACTAAGAACCTACCAAAAAGGGCAACCAGTTAACCACCAGAGAAAAAGGGATAAACAATAGTATGGGGGAAAAAGACAATCATAAGTCAATTCATTTCAATTCCAACCCTCAATGTAAATGGACTTAATTCTCCAATGAAAAGTAATAGACTGGCACAGTGGATTAGGAAGGAAAATCCAACAATTATGTTGTATGCAAGAAACCCACTTAATTCATAAAGAAACTCATAGGCTAAAAGTTAAAGGATGGAAAACAATACTATATGCTCCAGCACCTCAGAAAAATGCAGGGGTAACAATCTTGTTTGTAGATAGTCTAGACTTAAAACCAAGATTAATCAAATGAAATAAAGAAGGCCACCACATACTGGTTAGGGGAAAATTTCAAGATGAAGATGTAACACTCATGTATGCACCCAACATGGGAGCACCAAGTTATATAAGACAAACCGTAATGGACATGAAAAATCTAATATCCAATACCACAACCCTAACAGGAGACCTTAACACGCCCTTATCTGAAAAATATAGGTCAAGCACACAAAAAATTAGCAAAGAAGTAGCATATCTGAACTAGAACTTCGAATAACTGGACTTAGTAGACATACACAGAGTGTTCTACCCAACCACTTCTGAATACACATTTTTTTCAGCTACACACAGAATATTTTCTAAAATAAATCACATACTAGTCATATGTCATGCTTAAGTACGTGCAAGAACACAGAAATTATACCACACATATTACCTGACCACAGTGCAATGAAACAGGAAATAAATGACAAAAGAATCCACAAGAACTCCAGAAATACATGGAAATTAAATAGCACCTTCCTCAGGAATCAGTGAGATACAGATGAAATTAAATAAGAAATTAAACAACATCTACCATTTAATGAAAATTCAAACACAAACTACTGGAATTTATGGGATGCAATGAAAGCAATTCTTAGAGGGAAATTTATAGTACTGAACTCACAAAGAATGGGAATAAATAAAAACTCTAATGCTGCACCTAAATTGCCTAGAAAAGGAAAAGCAAAGCGAACCCAAAACCCAAAGATGGCAGGAAATTATAAAGGAAAGTGAAGAAATTAATTAAATCAAGATAAAGAAAACAATACAAAGAATTAATGAATCAAAAAACTGATTCTTTGAAAGAGTACATAAAATGGATGGGTAATGAAGAGGGTGAAAGTACCACACCCAGTGGAGATTCAGAAGATCATTAATACCTACTTTGAGAATCTTTTCTCTCACAGAATTAAGATACAAATGAATGGACAGATTCCTAGAAAGGTATAATTTACTAAAACTGAACCAAGAAAATATAAGAAATCCCAATAACAATCAAAGAAATACAAAATGCAATAAAAAACCTACCAACAAAGAAAAGTCCTAGTCCTAGTCCACTGAATTCTACAAGAAATTTATGAAAGACGTAATCCCAATATCCTCAGATTCTTCAATGAAATTGAAATGGAAGCAATCCTCCTAAAATCATTCCTAGAAGCAAGTAATAATAAAACCAGAGAGAGATGCAACTGAAAAATCAGAAGTATACGCCACTTTCTCTTATGAACATAAATGCAAAAATCCTCAATAAAATACTTGTCAATAGAATATAGCAAATCATCAAGAAGATTGTACACCAAGACCAAGTAGGATTCAGCCCAGGGATTCAAGGATGGTTCAATACACACAAATCTATAAAAGTGATACACTATATCAATAGAGTCAAAGCCAAAAATCACATCATCATCTCAATTGATGCAGGAAAGAATTTTGACAAA
Source organism: Myocastor coypus (assembly GCA_004027025.1). Classification (NCBI taxonomy): domain Eukaryota; kingdom Metazoa; phylum Chordata; class Mammalia; order Rodentia; family Myocastoridae; genus Myocastor; species Myocastor coypus. The sequence goes on from PVJA010007089.1 coordinate 40,180, forward strand.
GTCCAACACTTATTTGTCTTCAGAGCCCTATAGAAAATTGAAATAGAGGGCCTCTGCCTCAGTCTGATAAAGGCCATCCATGACAATCCAACAGCTAACATAATTCTAAATAGGGAGAAAATGAAATCTTTTACTCTCAGATATGGTACAAGGCAAGGATGTCCTCTATCACCACTCCTATTCAATATAGTTCTGGACTCATTAGCTACAGCCATTAGACAAGAGAGAGAGAAATAAAAGGATTAAGAATAGGTAAAGTAGAAGTTAAATTATCATTATTCACAGAACATATCATAATCTACTTGGAAGACCTAAAACACTCCACCAAGAAGCTACTAGAATTAATACACAAATTCAGTAGTATAGCAGGATACAAAGTCAACACACAAAAATCAATAGCATTCCTCTACACAGTCTACAAACACCGAGAAAGAAATCAGAAAACCAATACCTTTTACAGTAGCAGTGAAGAAAATGAAATACTTGGCAATTAATCTGAGTAAAAGACCTTTTCAATGAAAACTACAGTACTCTGAAAAAAGAGATATGAGAAGATTTCAGAAAATGTAAATATATTCCCTGTTCCTGGATAGGAAGAACCAACATTGTGAAGATGGACATACCCCCTAAATTGTTATAAAGATTTAATGCAATCCCTATCAATATACCATCAGCATATCTCACAGACCTGGAGAAATCATTGCTAAAATTTATTTGGAACTAAAAAAGACCTAGAATTTCAAAGACAATCCTGGGCAACAAAGACAAGGCAGGAAGCATTGTAATTCCTTACCTAAATTTATACTACAAAGCTATAGGGACAAAATCCACGTGATATTCGCAAAAAAATTAGACCTGAGGATCAATGGAATAAATTAGAAGATGCAGAAGCACATACAAACACACTCAGCGACCTTATCGTGCACAAAGGGGCCAAATGTGTTTACTGGAAGAAAAATAGACTCTTTAACAAATGGTGCTGGAAAAACTGGCTCTCCACATGCCGAAAACTAAAACTTGATCCAGGTCTATCACCATGCACTAAACTAAAGTCAAAATAGATTAAAGATCTAAATATTAAACGAGAAACATTAAATCTCCTGGGAGAAAAAGTGGGAGAAAATCTTGAAGACATTGGGGTAAGCAAAGAATTCATGGACAAAAATCAAAATGTAGGTTTAACAGTTGAAAGAATCAACAACTGGGACCTCCTCTGGCTAAGAAGTTTTTGCAACTCGAAAGAAATTATTAACAGAGTGAAAAGACAATCCATAAATTTCTAAAGGATTTTAACTAATAAATATTCAGACAAAGATCTTCTATCTAGAATCGATAAAGAACTAAAAATCATTAGAGTCCCCAAATTCAAACACCCAATCCAGAAATAGGCATCTGAGATGAACACACACTTCTCAGAGAAAGAATTCAATAAACCTATAAATACATGAAGAAATGCTCCATTTAACCAGCCATTCGTGAAATACAAATTAAAACAATACTTAGATATCATCTCACCCCAGAAAGATTGGCTATCATAAAGAAATCAAGCAGCAACAAATGTTAGAGAGGCTGTGCAGAAAAAGTAACTCTTTTGTATTGCTGGTGGGAATGCAGACTTGTGCAACAATTATGGAGAGCAATGTGGAGACTTCTTAAAAAATTAGTACTGTAAATCCCATTCAATCCAATGACCTCCCTGCTGGGAACTTTCCCAGAAGAACTGAAAACATCACATCATAGTGATATTTGTTCACCCATGTTTACTTCATCATAATTTGTGATAGCCAAATCTTAGAAACAACCAAAATACCCATCCTCTGAAGAATGGTTGAAAAAGATGTGATATTTTTTATACAATGGAATATTACTCATCTATAAAGAATGATAAAGTACATCACAAGCTTCACTGGTGGCCCACTGCAATTGCAAAACCTTTGACTGTGTATGTATCTGCTTCCTCTTTGTCCAAAGAGAAGTATATTATTTCCTTTTTTTTTTTAAGCAACATCAATAGGGAGGTGGGTCATGCTCACACATTGTACTCTGTAGAATGATTGTGAGATCAATATGCAATATGTCAACTTTCAAAGAAAAGAAAGGGGAAAAGAAAAAAATAAGTAATGTGGATTTAGAAAGGTTAATGTTTAATTGTTTGATCAATCTTATATACCTATATGTATTAATCTAAACTGATCTGATGATGAAAATATGTAATATAACCATTGTTAAATTTAAACAATAAAAAAAATTGAAAAAAAATAAAGGAAGAAACACTAAAAAAAAAAAAAAAAAGATACCATCTCACCCCAAAAAGAATGGCTACCATAAAGAAATCAACCAACAACCAATGTTGGAGAGGCTGTGGGGAAAAAGGAACCCTTGTTCACTGCTGGTGGGAATGCAGACTAGTACAACCATTATGGAAAGCAGTGTGGAGACTCCTTAAAATTCTAGAACTAGAAATATTATTGAATCCAGATGTCTGCCTCCTGGGAGCTTTCACAGAATAACTAAAAACATCATATCATAGTGATATCTGTGCAGCTATGTTCATAGCAGCACAATCCATGATAGCCAAATCTTGGGGACAACCAAAATGCCCATCATCTGAAGAATGGTTGAAAAAGATGTGGTATTTTATACAATAGAATATTACTCAGCTATAAAGAATGGTAAACTAGAAGACTTCATAAATAAGTGGATGCATCTTAAACAAATACTCATAAGTGAAATAAACCAGACTTACATATGTAAATATCATACAGTAACCCTAGTATAAGAAAACAAGAAAAAGCAATGAATGTGTTTCTTGATTTTGACAGAGTAAACTATCATACGACTGATCTGCAAGTTCTTCGTTATTGTAAACAGTTTTTATTGTTAGATCCATTTAAGTTTGTAAAATTTAACAATTTGCCATCTGTTATTAATGTCATGATAAGTATTCATTTCAGATTTCTCTAAACTTCACTGTCTACATCTTATCCTTCACATTCCAATATTTATCTACAATTTTGATGTTATGTAATTATTGATTTTCAATAAAGTTAATGAGAAATAATAAAAAGTAAAATAAAAAAAGAATGATAAAGTATAATATTTAATATATTAGTGGATGTATCTTGAATATATACTTACAAGTTAAAAAATAAAGCAGACCTACATGTGTAAATATAGTCTCCCTAGTGTAACAACACAAAAGAAGAAATAAAAATGGAAAGGCATAACACACCTGAATGCAAATGAAGAACTTAAGGATTAAACAATGAAGAGACAGCAAGCAGAAAAATTAAGAAATTTGGTGGGGACAAAACCATGCACTTATATAGACAGGATGAATTAGAAATGTTCCTGAGAATCTCCAACATGTTTTTGACACTCAGGTTAGCAGTGTATAAGACTGAAACTATGCTTGGAATGTCTGACATTCTGGGCTTTTAGATATGTGCTGCTTGTAATATAATTTCAGTTGTTGCTATACTCTCTTTTTAGTAAATGTTTGTTTTAAAAGAAAACACAGAAGAGTAATTAAAGAGAATATGTGACAAAGAAAAGTACCATAGGATTGACTGGCTACAACTTTGTATATGCTTAGATTTCTAAATTTCTGTGTAAAAATGTGTAACAGTTTTTTTAAATCACATTCTATAGGAATTTATTAAAATATCAATGATTGACAGAAAATACGAGTTACATGTTAAGTCTATGGCATTTAATATTCAGAAAGACAGTAATGTTAAGCTCAAGAGCCTATGTTATAGAATAAGAGTATTTCTTCTGGAGGGTTAAGAACTTAATTTTACAGACCAGAAAATTAGAGAAAAGTAAGGGTTTCAATGATAGCTAATATTTTGGCCTTAGTCCTGCAAGGTCAGTGAGGATGCCCGACATAAGAGAATCTGTACTGTAACATCCTATAACTCAGTGGTGTCCCAAATTTTCTGTTCAAGGAGATCCCAGGACCACAGAGGAAAGCAATCAAGGACATAGTGCACCTAAGGAGAGTCACCTAGAGAGAAAGCATTCTCTCAGGCTTTCACACAAAGCAAACTGGTCAGCAATGGCTGTGACTCATCCAGATGACTCATACTGACAAAAGTTCTACAAAACGCTGTACATGGTTTTAAATCAAATTCTGAGGGGATTTGACTGATCTTGTCAGATACAAAAGTTACATGTTTTGTTATACAGGTCTTGCTTTAACTTGGACTTAACCACCCAGCAGAAAAGTTTAACCATGAGGCATAAAAAAGTAAAGCCAGATTAGTATGCTGAGCTATAAATGGCTCAAGTCAACAGCTTCCAATAGTGCCAGCTCTCCCAGTAATCCACCACTATTATGGAACACTAAACTATTTATACAACTACTTTCTCTTAGTTCAGTGAGAGAAATATTTTTATCAATAGTGTTTAGAAAAGTTATGTCTGCATCTTGTACTCTGAACAACTACTGTGAAGACAACAATATGCATTGTATTAATTATTTTAACTGTCTTCCTAACTTATTTTGAAACTCTCATTGTTATTTGTTATTAAAAGCAACAAAAATGAAAAATAAAACATATATCTTTAATAAAACAGCTTTTATGAAGCTGGGTGTGATGGCCAGCATCTGTAATCCCAGAACTTGGGAGGCTGAGGCAGGAGGATCAATGTGAGTTTGATACTAGCCTGGGCTTCAAAAGTGAGCTCAAGGCCAGCCTGAACTGCATGGTGAGACCCTGTCTAAAAAAGAAAAAAGAAAGAAAGAAAGAAAGAAAGAAAGAAAGAAAGAAAGAAAGAAAGAAAGAAAGAAAGAAAGAACAGGTTTTACTTTATTTTTTAAGGCGTAGTGATTATATTTAACTCGCCTGAATTGTGTCTAGATGTCTCCCCAAAGCTTCATTGCTCTTGGTGGGGTTTTGGATGATGGCAGGATTATGGGTGTTAGATGCTGAATTAGGGTGTGTGACAGTGGGATTAAGGGTGTGTGGCACTGGATTAGCCCACTAATTGGTTTATCATGGCTCTGGGTATGGATAATGGGAAGGTCCTCCCTGAGCACTACATAAAAGTGGTATAGTCTGGATGTGATAAAAAGGAAAAATTGTCTTGCTACTACTTTCTGCCTGCCATTTTAAGAACTGCTGCATCTTTGTCATGCCATTCTTCCATGCTGCCCTACATTGAAATTAGCCGAGGATGGACTAAAACCTATACGAACTATGAACCAAAATAAACCTTTCCTCCTTTAATGTTACATGTTGGAAATTTTGTCTCAGCAATTAAGGAAGTAATTAAGACTTGGCATAAGAAAATATAAATTTGTTCTTATATATTTGGTTTATTTATTTATTTATTTATTTATTTATTTATTTATTTATTTATTTATTTCTTGCAGGATCAGCATTCGAACTCACGAATTTACACTTGTCAAGCAGGCACTTGTGCCACGGAGCTATCTCCCCAAACCCTATTTGGTGTTATTCAATGTGTATATTTTGCATTGTACATAAATAAGTAAACATGTGAATTGAGAATTGTGTATATATTGAAAATATTTTACTTTTAAGAATGGGAGATCACATGTTGTAGAAAACTCTTGTACTTCTGGCATTAACGAGACTTTTATGGTTTCTTCCTGTGAAATTGACTGAATTCAATTTAATGTAAAAATGTAGAATTGATATCCATAAATAATATCAAACATAGAAAACTAAAAATTATACAGTGGTGGAGGGTGGTTGGAGTTCCCAATACTAAAAGCATTGGTTAAAACCACAAGCTTAGAAACTTTTCTCTATTTTTTATCTAGTTGATCCAACCTTATGATTTTAAGACAAGAAGTAATTTTAAGAACATGCTTATTAGATACTTAAATACTAACCATTAAGATACAAATGTAGAAAATAACATGATTTCCTATAAAATAAAGATAATAATTTTAACATGGAAAAGATTTTCTCTGATATTTCTGATTGGGTAGTAACTCTTTTTGTTAGCCAAGTAGAAGGACTGGACCATATAACTTTTCCCTTACAGGATAATTTCAGGATAAATCAAAATGTACGTTTATATGATTCATTCATGGACTGAAATGGGAGCTATAATTGATAATACAATTTCATTGTACATGGTTTTTTACACACATACATACTCATATCTTGTTTATTCCATACTGAGAATTATATATCCCACTGTACACAATAGAAAGAGAAAGGAAACTATAAAAGGCCTGAGTGATTAAAAATGTTGAACTTTATTGGAAATTGGAAAAAGTATTACCTGTGAGTCTCTCAAGCCAGAATTCTCCTGGGCTCCATCTCAGGCTTTTCAGAAGCAGCCTTCACCACTGAAGAAATTTTGCTCACATATGAACCTCAGACCTGCTCTGTTAGAAAGTGATGATTGAAGTTTATTTCACTGAATCGCATGGCCCAGAAATGCTATGCCAGCTTGGATCTAGTGTTTCCTTAGAAAGCTTTGTGTGTTTTAGTTCAAAGACATGAAGACTTGCTGGCAACTTTTTGGAAACATTTAGCAAACTATACTAAGACTCACTCCAAGGCACTTCATTTATATCCTATAAGAATCCCAGCTGTTTCCCCTTGAGTCTATTTTCCTAAAGAATACTTTCCTTCCATTAAATTCTGTATCACAGAGAAAAAAAAATTTTACAAAGCAAAACTGTTTAACTTTCTTTTATCTAAATATCTACTCAAATAAAATGAGTGTCTAAACTCTTTAAACATCTACTTATATTAAAATGTCAGGTTCTTTTCTCAATTTAGCTAGTGGCTCAGGAATGTAAACTTGAAGTGGTTGCTAAAAGGTATTCGTTTTGAACATACCCAATAACATAATTTATTCTAAGATAAGTTTCTTTTCCCTCATCCTATTCTTTCTAGTTAATTTTGAAGCTAGACTTCTGTCAGCCTCTTCCAACACATGTGTTACATATTCAAGTTATTTTTATTTTACACTGTAATCACTATGGACATCTCCCTCATGATGTGCTCCCCTTTGGTAAGAAATCATAATGCTAAAAGACCATCAAAAAGTGTGTTCTACATTAATAGTGACTTCGGAAGAGGACACAGCATCACTTAATAAAAAGATAGAAGTAATTTTTTTTGTTTACAGTAAGTTGTTTCATCTTGTTTTTGTTTTTTAAAAAGAGAACTTCTCCAGGAAAAGTCTCATGCCATCACCCTTTGATAAGTCTATGAATAATAACATAGTGATTTTTTTTAAAGTCAATCCAGGAAATATTAACTTTATTCACTGGACCTATTTTCCAGTTTTTCATGTTTTCAAAGACATTTATGCAACAACTATAAGGAATGTACACTACTGGAAAAAACAACCAAACGTAGAGTCAAATGAATATTTCAGACATAATAAAGCCTAACATTAAGTAAACAGGTGTTAAAATGGAAGAATAGACTACTAAAAAAGACAGATGAAAGAAGAAAATGTAACTTGCAGCATTTTAGTCCAAAGTATGAAATAAAAATGACAAATGGCTTTAAATATTGATGTTATTGCTTATTGATCTAGTTTTAAGTTCAGAATAACTATTTTTAAGTATAATTTCCTAGCTTCATTGAGTCTTTTTGCACATCAAGATATGTGTAAACACTACATAGCATTATGTAATTTTAAAAACTTACAGAAGTAATATATAAGGACCAGGAATATAGCTCAGTGGTACAGAACCTGCCTGGCAAAACCTGAGGTTCTGAGTTCAATTCCAGATACAAAAAAAAAAAAATTGTACCCATACAAGAAGTTCCAGGGGTTGGGAATTTTTCCCCCCCCCTCAGGACCTTGCAAGTGCCAGGAAGGCACTTATACCACTGATCTATATCCCTGGCCCTCAAAAATAAGTTCTAAGCAAACTATTTGCAATGAGGCAATGCTTCAAAAATTTATATTGAGCAATTATAGAAGATACATGAACCACCATTTGTTAAATGAAATAGCTAGCTAGATAATATATAGTACTGCACTTCTAAAGCTTTAGTATCAGTTATTTGGCTACTTTATTTATAACTGTTAAGGAGAATTTGAGAAATATAAAATAAAGAAGAAAACATTTCATCTACTTTTACCAGTTAAATGAGTAGAAAAAAAAAAGCAAAAAATAGGCACAAAATCAAGGCCAGCTTTTGGAAACAAGAGCTACAAAAACCTGCTATGATTTATATCTAGTTGTCCCTCCAAAGCCTCATGTAGACATGGGGTGGGAACTTGTAGAGTTTGAGACTAACTCATGATCCCCTGTGATTATGTGTTTTAATACTGCTGGCATTATGGTTCTGAGTACTGCTGGGATTACTTGACTCCACTGGGTTTATGGATTTTAGTACCACTGGGATTATGCATGTGGTCTGAGGTGGATATCCTGAGGCAGAGAGCCTGAATGTAATATAAGAGAGACAGAGAAACAGACTCTCTCTCTGTTGCTCTCTGTTGCCCTGGTTAGTCAGTTGTCTCTGTTGCTGTTCTTATTATTCCACCGCCATGAACTGCCACTCTCTGCCATGTGCCACTCTGCTTTGGAGCCAGTCAAATATAGACTGAAACCTCCACTAACTGTGAGCTAAATAAATCTTTCCTTCCTTCACTTTGGGTGTTGGGTATTTGTCCCAGCAACGAGAAAAGAGTAACTAAGACAAAACCCCAAATCCACACGCATTTGAAGAATAACGGAGCCAGCCAAATAGCTCAGAAGATTAAAGCACCTACAAGAAGACGCAGGGGCTGGGGGGTCAATCCCTGGACCTACTGTTCCAGCCCCACCCCTGGGGTACCCTAGATAGCAATTGAGACTGGGTGTGGTGGCCAGCACCTGTAATCTCAGTTCTTGGGAGGCTGTAAACAGGCAGATCATCATGAGTCTGATCTAATAGTGAGACCCTGAACTCCCTGTAGACCCGTCCCTGAAAAATTACAAAAAAAAAAAAAAAAAGAATGGTGGAAAAGGATTGCTTTTAGTTGTTATTATAAAGATGGGGTCTACTATGCTGGATTTAGCTTCAACATGGGAATGATACAGAAATAATCTTTTGCTGAGCATGTGCTACCTGATGTACTCAACTCAATCTCTCAATAACTTTGCAAGACTTACTGTACAACCTTCATAGTGTTATAAAAACAATAGTGGGCTAACAACTTATACAAGATTCCTCAACTAACAAGCAATGAAGGAAATATTCAAGTCTGTATCAGACAACTTCAAATATCATGCAATTTTTAGTTACATTTGGTAAATATCTAGTTAGCATCAAATGTAGGAAAGGTATCTTCAGGGTTTGACTTTGAATCACTTCTACCTCTTTAAACAAAATAGTTCTACTTGTTCCTTGTCCTAGTCTAGAGATTACAGGATAAACAAAGAAAACTCTCCTGAAAGGCCTGCATGACACTGACATAGCATCATTTCCCAGTTTAGCTTTTTTTTCAGTGTATCTGGTACAAGGTCACACTACACAACTTTGACTCTTAGTGATCCTTCTGTTTTCAGCCTCCCCAGTGCTGGAATTACATAGATAAGCAGCCATGCCTGGAATTCATACCTGACTCAGAGCACCCAGGGGCAGGGCTCAGCACAGCCTATGGTACTGGGGTTCAACCTAGGTCTCTGCTTAAGCAGTTGCTCAGTCTGCTGAGCTATCTCGCTGGCCCTCTATTTTAGCTTTGAGGACTTCTGAGCCCAAAACACGAGAGATCAGAATATCCCTGTGAGGACCTTTTCCTGACAACATTAAAGCAAAAACAAACAAACAAACAAAACAAACAAGAAACAAAAGCATCTGTATTTTGAAAATAAAACATTTATTTTATCTTCCTTGAAGCAGACAAATTTCAAAGCTTATTTATTACACAGATACATTCTAGAATCAGGATGAAAAAGTTAAAATCCGACTGCCACGGCTCTCATAGTCACCACTTGGTCCAAAGGGGCCCTCGGAAAGCTCTTGTGCAACTACCATTGTATTTCAAGCAGTTACATAGATATGAAACTATTTTGGTTATATACGATATTTTCCTAAGAAAAATATAAACACCCTGAAAAGATGAACATACCCTGAAGAAATGTACTTTTCCTCTGAGTTAAAACCATGGCTTCACCTTTGATTCAAAACAAAACAAAATACTCCCAGGGCTGCTGTTACAGTCAGTGGAAAGTCTTAAGCTGTAATTCACACTTGTGTCACGCTTCCATTTAACACCTGTGACCCCTGACCTTGCCCTTCTTTCTTCTGCTCACTGCTTTCACCGGTCTCTGTTGGGTTGTTCAACTCAAGCTAAATGGGAAGAGTGGAGGAAAAGGGTTTTATTTAAGTTATTCTATCTACTTGTAGACACACAGCCCCTCTGGAGTCACAAAGTCTGAAGGCAATTGCACTCCCGATCTCCTAAATGCATCCAGAAGTGCACTAGTGTGAGTACCAATTCTAACAGCGTTAAAAACAAAAACAAAAACAAAAACAAAACTCCTGACATGAGTAACGCTAAATGTAGAAAATGTTAGGGAAAACATTTTATGTCGCCTTCATCCCTGTCCTCGCGTTACTTTCACCTTTGGCAGGATGTGGACCTGTCGAGCATCAAGATAAAGAGCTCCTACTGTTAAGAGAACTTAGAAATGTAAAGACTGAAGGGAGAAGTGTTTATTAAACCTAGGCTACAGAAAAAGTAGCAGAAACTATTCTCTCCCCACTAATTCAAAAAGATATAAAACAAGCTGAAAGCTGAGATATTGGAAACTTCTGTTAGGTGAAAGAAAAGAATTTTATTTTATTTTTTTCACCTATTCAGTGCAGGGATTACAGGTTCTCACTACATAGATTGCATTTAGAGTGATCCCCCTGTTTTCAGCCTCCCAGATGCTGGGATTACAGCCATGCACCCCCACATCCAGTCTCAGTGTTCCCTCAGGGCAGGGCCAGCACAGCATGTCAGGGATCCAACCCCAGTCCCTGCATCTGCCTAAGCAGGTGCTTTAATCTGCTGAGCTATCTGGCCAGCCCTAAGAATTTTAAAATGCCAACAGAAATTTGGTAGATGATGGGGACAGCTGTTTCTCCATTCTGCATTTTATGAGTGGAGTTTCAAACGATTGGAAATTGTCTAAAGAACTTTCAAGCTGCCATATAACTTTTTGCTACCAGGGCCCCTGGAGGTGGGGTGAAAACAAGATAAGTATATTGCATGCACATTGCACAAAAACACAGATGGTGAAGATGGGAATACTGACAAAAGAATGAATGTGATCCCTGAGATTTTCCTTTATCTTATGCAACGTGGCTCATAACCTAGAGAAAAGGTATATTTCAGGAGGGTGACTCTGCACAAGTAACTTTTTAGATAAGAAAAGCCACATTATGCTGAAAAATATAAAAACATCTTGTTGATTTTAAAACAACACATCGCTGTTGTTTCCACTTACTATGCACATAATATTTTTTGAGAACACTCAACATCTCAGATGTTAATTTTGAGACAAGAAAGAATTCTGGAAGTTTCATAGAAGCTGATTATCCTGCAAATAACATATGATACTTCTGCATAAAACGTATTAATTTTCGCATAAAACTTATTATCAAAGCTAATTACATAGCTGCACGCAGACATGAAGGGGACAAAAGTATGAACTCGCATAACCAGAAGAGACAGAAGAAATACTTGGTGAAAAGCACTAATTACCCTGTGAAGAGAGCATCTTTGTGTACTTCAAGAATTTAAACCAACTTTCATTAGGAAATTGATAGAGTACGAAAGTTTATGCTATTGTTTCTGCTTCTTTCTGTGAGTGTAAAACAGAAGTGGCAGGGAATATAAATAATCTCTAAATTACCGGATTCCCCATTTCTTGATGTACTAGTAAAGTTTCCTAGGTGTTTAGAGAACATAGAAAATTTACTATATATATTTGTATCTATATGTCTGTCTTTTCAGACACAGAGAAACAATAAAGATAGGAAAATACCACAGACCAGAATGAAAGCAAAACAAAGAAAAAAAAAGTTATATTTTTCCTTTACATATAAATACAGCAAAAATGTAACAAAATCTTACTTTATGGGCTGGGTTATGGGAAAACTACACTGATTTAATCAAGATAAATGTCATAAAAATCTACAAATTAATTCAAATTTTTATTTGAGAATGAATGTAAGAAATGGGTAGATCAAATAAATATCAATGAAAAGTAATGTCCAAGGGCTGGACAGATGGCCTGCCAGCCAAACTCAAGGACCCATGTTCGATTGCCAGTACCACATGCCATGCCAACCTCAGAACCCCAAGTATGACATGCTGGCCCCAAAACACGAGACTTGCCGAACCTGCCCTGGAACCAGGCATGGTGGTGGCTGCCTATAATCCCAGCACTAGGAAGGTTGAGACAGGAGGAACACTACAAGTCTGACTGTGTAGCAAGGCTCTGTATCAAATGATGATGATATGATGATGATGATGATGATGATGATGATGATGATGATGATGATGATGATGATGGCCAAGTTCTAGTTCTTCACTGTTCTGCACCAATATTTATACCATCTGTACAATCTTGCAAAAACACTCTTTCAGCTGCTTCTTTGTCTATCAAGCAGGGACAACCAATAGTTATCTTTTCTGACAAAAACAAGGAAGAGGAAGGCCGGGCGTGGTGGCGCACGCCTGTAATCCCAGCACTCGGGAGGCTGAGACAGGAGGATCGGTGTGAGTTCGAGACCAGCCTGGGCTACAAAAGTGAGCTCAAGGCCAGCCTGAGCTGTATAGTGAGACCCTGTCTCAAAAAGAAAAAAAAAAAAAAAACAAGGAAGAGGAATATGGTAGAGTTGATCAGAGAACTATAATATAGCAGGGAATGTAATGCTCTACAGAACAGCATGCATCTCATTAACAGTGTAAAGAACTAATAGAAAAACTTAGTGATGTTTAGAAAATAAACAAAATTACAAGGGTCTCAGAGATGACCTACTAATTTGTAACTTCACTATAGGAGGCAAACAAATCATGAAATACTCAAGGGTATCAATGCTCTGCAAATGTTAAATGGAGTAAATGGATCAGATCATAGGAAAAAGAATAAAGAACCCTGAGTCATTGCTATTGGAAATCTTGCATTCTGGTAATCATTAGTTACAGCCATTAGACAAGAGAGAGAGAAATAAAAGGAATAAGAATAGGTTAATAAGAAGTTCAATTATTATTAGTTGCAGATGACATGATAATCTACTTGGAAGATCCAAAACACTCAACCAAGAAGCTACTAGAATTAATACACAAATTCAGTAGTGTAGCAGGATAAAAGTCAACACACAAAAGTCAATAGCATTCCTCTACACAGATAACAAACACACTGAGAGAGAAATTAGAAAAACAATACCTTTTATGATAGCATCTAAGAAAATGAAATACTTGGCAATTAACCTAACTAAAGAAGTAAAAGACCTTTTCAATGAAATCTAAAGTACTCTGAAAAAAGAGATCCTAGAGGACTTCAGAAAATGGAAAGATATTCCCTGTTCCTGGGTAGGAAAAACCAACATTGTGAAAATGGTCATACTCCCTAAACTGTTCTACAGATTTAACGCAACTCCTATCAAAATACCATCAACATACTTCACAAACCTGGAGAAGTCATTCCTAAAATTTATTTGGAACCAAAAAAGACTTAGAATTGCAAAAACAATCCTAGGCAACAAAGACAAGGCAGGAGGCATTACAATCCCTTACCAAAGGTTATACTACAAAGCTACAGTGATAAAATCAGCATGGCATTGGTAAGGAAGAATAAACAAATGATTTTGAAGTGCAAATTGTAATAGAAATGAATCCACATGATGCTCCGAAGATAAGGGAGCACTTAACTAATCAAGAGGTGAGAAGGATCCAAATTCAGGGATTCAAGAAATAAGGCAGTTGAGCTGATATTCAAAAATAGGAAGAACTTTATCAAGAGGCTGAGATGTGGGTTAGAAAGGATGCAAGTTTGCCCTAAATAATCTGATAAACACATTTCTCCAGAAGAGTCATGGATGAATTATTTTTTTAATTTAATTTATTTTATTTATTTATTTTTTTCTTGTTTCCGAACTTTTGCTTGTCTATTCACTCATTTTTATGGCCGGCTCAGCCTGCCCCGAGGGTAGGGCTGGTGCAGCATGTGGTGCCAGGGATCAAAATGTGGTCCCTGAAGCCGCCCAAGCTTTTCCAAGCAGGGGCTTTAGACCACTGAGCCATCCCGCAGGGCCCATGGATGAATTATTTCTTTGCATTTATACTGGTATGTGCATTTTATTTTCATACTTCTAGACACAAAGCCTTTCTAATGGAAAAAGGTTAGGCCACAGGTAAACGAAAAGGGAAGTAAATGGTGAAATGTCTCTCAGCATTTGTCTGCCAAGCACATGTCACATCACTTACTCTACTTATATTTTAGTGTTGTCCTTGAATAATTGAAAAGTTTGCCTTATGTGTTGAATTTTAAAAAGTAATGTAATATACAAACTACTCACCACATTAATTCAGATGCAATCTTGAACAAATTGCTTTGAACAATTGTAGTCACCAAGCAGGGTTAACAGGAAAATTCTCCATTCTGTATTAAGGGAACCTCCAGGATATATAATGAATTGCAAATTTTAAAAGCAATTCCAATGTGTATAGAAAAGATAGAAAAAGTAATGTGTTTTCTAAAATATTAGGAAAATTCTCACTGAGTTCAGTTTAGTATACTATTATTCTAATCTTTCTATTAGAAAGATAAAACATGAGAGAAACATTACCTGCTTTTCTAACCTTTGCTTATGCATAGGGATGTAATTTATTTTTTAAAGAGTATAATTCTAGATCTGTAATTCTTAAAAATAGCAAGCTTTGAAATCCTCTTAGTTAAAAATAGTTTCAGAGATAATAGACTAGGGATAGAAAAAAACATAGATTGATATATTTTTAACTAATTATAAAAATCTTTCATAAGATACTCACCTGTGTTTGTCAATTCTATCAAACAATGCTAGCTTTATTTTTAATTTCGCTAATAAAGACAAAGACAAAGCCAAGCAGAGTTTAAACAATCTAGCATCACTTTTTTCTCAGAATTTGAAAAAGAAGTTTGAATATTTCTGACAGTTTGTGATAATAAAAAGGAATTGTAGTACATTTTGCTTTTTACCCACAAAGCCCCAGATGTTCTGAAGACCTGAAATCATAAACAGAAAGATCCATGGGACAACCCACAGGCACACCTGCATCATTTGTTGCTTTTAAATCTCTCTCTCTTCCCCACTCTGTTCCTCTCCCTCCCCTTGTCTATTTTGTAAGAGTTCTTGTTTTTAACTCATTGTATATCAATCCCTTTTTGTTCTTAAGTATTCTCATTAGTCAATCATTTCCAGCTACATAGTAGATAGCATTTCTAGAGTACCCTCAGTTCTTTATTGGGAAAGGCTAATCAAATCACTGCATTCATAATTATACCTTAACCTTAAGCAAATCCATTGAAAAGGGAAAAAATGTATACTACACTACACACACACACACACACACACACACACACACACATACACACACACACACATTTTTACAAATAAATGTAAAGAAAAGATGGGTGTAATATGAAAAAGCATTTTGGCATAAATCCCTATTTCTTTGGCAAAAGAGAACAACAATATGAAAATCTTATAATGGAACTAGTGTTCCATTAACTTCTGGTCTTCTTAGGCAAGAATCTTAGAAGCACCCTGACTGCACAACAGGCTTAAAGATCGGAAATTGGCACAGCATTGCCCAGGATGTTGTACCCCTCTCTCTTACTTTCACAGGCAGTTACACATTCTGTGTTCTGGAATATGTAGTGTCTCTTCTGGACTTACGCCTATCTGTCCGCAGATTCTTTCTATGTGATATACTCTTCCTCAGACAACCATCTGACCTTATTCTTCAGTCTCATTGCTTTTGTCACCATACCAAGTGCCTTTCTGGCCCCATGTGCCATTAATCTGGTTTTAAATACATGTTTACTGAAGCTATTTAATGTTTTCTTTATCTATTTATTGCCTGACTGTATCCTATAGTATCTCACACCTACTTTTGCCACTGAAAGTATAAACTTCTTCATGTTTAGCACAGTAATTGGGCCTGCTTAGGCAGATGCAGAGGCCAGGGGTTCAATCCCTGGCCTGCTGTGCTGGCCCCGCCCCCTGAGGTGTGCTTAGACCAGGAATGAAACTGGGCGTGGTGGTGCACACCTGTAACCCCAGCACTTGGGAGGCTGAGAAACAGGTGAATCACTATGAGTCTCCTCTGTATAGTGAAACTCTATAGACCCTGTATTAAATACATAAAAAAAGAATAGTTGCTGGCACATGAGAGGAATTATGAATATATTATTGGAATGAGTGGACAATAAATACTTCTCTCCCCTAACAGCCAGTGAGTACGTGCTGAGCAGGAGCAAAGGATTTTTCATTTTTATTTCCTTCATATATGACATTGTAGATATGCAGAAACATAACAGGGGTCCAATAAATTCTCACTGAATAAAATATCTATTAATGAATGAGTAAATAATGAATAATTTCATTTTATTGTATGTGCAGGAAAAAATCAGGCTAGAACATAATTAATATCTACCTAGACTTGCTTAGTTTTAGAAAGCACAATAAAGGCAAGGAGCTACAGGGACTCAAACTTGGGAGTAGACATGTCTCTTTCAAGGCATCATAATCCATTTTAAATTGAAAGAGGTTAAATGATGTATCCATAGTATTTAAAATTAAATCAAAGTCTGATTCATTCCTTGAAACATTAAAAGCTAAACTTCCTTCCAGAAACAAATTATGGGTCATGTATGGCATAGGGGCTCAGAAAGATTGCCAAGTGTTTGATTCTAAAAGTCTGAGGTCCTTGAGGAGCGTGAGACCATTAGCAAAGAGACCAGAGCCAGAAAAGCTAGGCAGACAGAGTACAGCATGGCCCTGCCTTGTCTCCATGGAACAAACTCTCCAAGGGCAAAGGGATGCTGGCAAAGATGAATTATTTAGTTATGTCTAAACTTTCCAGAACAAAATTATGACTAACAATCTAAGAAAAAGGTCTGGGAACATTAGGTAGAATACTTGACTCTAAATCCAACCCCAAAAATCTGTGGCTAATAGTTTTCAGTATTTATAGAGAAATGAGCTGGTTTGTAGATGCTTTCCCAGTTGGATGAAATATACCACAATTTTTTTTCATTCCATGATTTTCTTTCCATTAGTTATAAAATTGTCATTCAGCTTCAGCGTCATAATGCTAGTCAGATGTGGAGGACCACCTGGGACGCTGTTCTTGAAAAAGGATCAATTGTCTGCATTTTGGCTGAGCCTGACTCTATTGCCTTGTACTGCTATGTTTACAGCAAGTTGGGAGTTTTCCATATTCCTGCAGTTGGCTTTAAGCAGTCTATATCAGTCTAGCAGGTGCTGGTGGCAGTCTTTGAAGACAAGAAACCTCTACCTGCTGCTCTTCAATATGAGCCTGATGTTGATGGGACAAAGAGCCAATGCTCTACACCACTGGTTGGGATCAAGCCTTCAGATACAGGCTATGACTTCCCGAGGCTTGAAATTTTACATATTAGACCAAAAGCACCCACCGAAAAACATTAGTTGCTATTCTCAGTTGTATAATGCAGATTATTCTTTCTACATTTCCTTCTGTTTGCATATCACAGGGATAAATGCAGACTTCTTACCTAGCCCAGCTGAAGGCACTGGGGTACTTCCTGCCACTCTCAACACTCATTCTCAAGCCACTCACTTCCTCACAATGAATAAAATCTGGGCTCAGTTCTGATTGAAGGTCTTTGTTTTGATGAGTCACCACTGTGGCCAGGTGCAGGACCTCCTTCATTCCCCACCCCATTTTGAATATATTATTGTGTGTTCATTTACATTGTGGATTGCACTGGAAGTAGGAGAGAATTAATTCTTTACTACTCTAATAACTTTTCCATGAGATTACAAATATAAACTTTCAGGGCTGTGATGAGGACTAGAAAGGGCTTTCTATATGTTAGAGGTTCCTCATGCTTGAGTATAAATATTGTGATTTCTAGAAAGTGCTATCCTGGAGAGAAATTATGATGCTATAGATTGAGAACTTGATGAGGGTCAGATCAGAATCTCAGAGGTATAGCAGCTTTGGACAGCCCTTAAGATTCTTCCTAACTGTGGCATTTATGATCCTTTGACTCTATTATTTGAATGGTTGTAGTCATTTACGTTTTAGTTAGACAATCTGCAAACTGTCAACCAACAAAAATATCCTACACAATGACGTATAGTTCACACTCATTGTGTTATCCATGAAGCAGGTCAGCATCACTCGTAAATATATAGACTTGTGAGTCCTGGTTGGATCTGAATCTGCATTAAAAATCTTTCTACATGATTCACATACACCTTAAATTTTATCAAAGACTTATCAAGACCAGTGATACTCAAAGCATATTCTCCAGGTCAGGAACCTCAAGCAGAAGCACCTGAAAATTAACGATGCAAATCCAAAGCTTGCCAGGCATGGCGGTGCACACCTGTAATCCCAGCACTTGGGAGGCTGAGGCAGGAGGGCTGGTGCAAGTTCGAGACCCCTGGGCTACAAAAGTGAGCTCAAGGCCAGCCTGAACAGCATAGCAAGACCTTATCTCAAAAAAAAAAAAAAAAAAAGGTCCAAAGCTTGTTGTAGATACACTGAGCTTAAATTT
Organism: Myocastor coypus; assembly: GCA_004027025.1. Classification (NCBI taxonomy): domain Eukaryota; kingdom Metazoa; phylum Chordata; class Mammalia; order Rodentia; family Myocastoridae; genus Myocastor; species Myocastor coypus. The sequence continues at coordinate 58,928 of PVJA010007089.1, forward strand.
GAAAGTAAGATCCAGCCATCTGTTTTAGAACATCTTCCATGTGATTCCAGTTCTTCTCAAACTGGGTCTAACTTTTTTTTTCTTTTTTTTATGTAGACATTTTTAAAAATTCATTTTAATGAGAAAAAAAGATAAAATATCAATTAAATGGTTGCAAAGCAAGTTAATAGGATTATTACAAAAATGCACACTGTTGTCTTTACAGTAGTTGTTCAGAGGAAAAGGTGCAGACCTGATATCTTGTCTAAACAATATTACTACAAACTAAAGTTTCTAATACTAGAAGAAAATATCATATCCTGTCTTATCAGTAGATTATAAGTCAGAGATACAGTATGAATCATAAAACAAAAAGTATAATAACAATATTCAGAAAATTAATTAAATATTAATTAGTTAAAATTAAAGTAAATATTTCAAAACAATATTCCAAAATTCAAATCATGATTCCAATTTAGAGGCCAGAATGTTGTGTATCATGTGCATGAATCTGTAATCATATCACAGTACTCACATTACTCACATAATTTTTGAATGGGTGAATATATACAAAGATATCAACTAAGGAAAATTTTCCATGGTAGTAAACAATTACTAAGAATAAAACATAACATAAATACTGGAATGACAAATATAAGCAAATCCCATTAGAATAAGAGCAGATTTCTCTTTATAAACCATCAAGTCAAGAAAAGCATGGAACAAAGTACTTCAAGTCTTGCAAGAAAACAAATTCCCGCCCAGACTGATATGCCCTGCAAAACTCAATTTTAAGTTCAATAGAGAAGTGAAATACTTACAGGACAAAGAACAACAGAAGAATTTTATGATGACAAGACCAACCCTGCATAGTTTACTAAGAGGAGATGTTCTAGAGAGGGATCAAGATGACCACAACTCCATGAAGGAGAATGGAAAGAACCCATCAAATAGTGCAAACAATTAAACACAGGAGAAGAAGAGACACACAAAAGCAATCTTTCAACTATTCTTTTATATACAGCAGCAGAATATGTCTATCTGCGTATTCTACAAATGTACTTCTCCTGCACCCTATGGGTCATGATTCTGTCTGGTTCTACAGGGTAGATATTGAGGAAATAGGAGTAGCTCAGTCCCACAAGTGGCACCTGGCCACCAGTAAGCATCATGGACACTGTCCATATAAGCAACATACTAGAATTTTGTGTGATATTCTATCCCCAAACTGTTAGGAGTTCTGGTTATATATTTGCCATTCCAGTATTTATGTTATGTTTTATTCTTAGTAATGCCTTACTACCATAGAAACATTTTCTCAGTTGATATCTTTGTATATATTCACCTAATTTTTTCAATTTATACTCAAAAACTATTAGCCTTTCACAAAAAATTATTTGTATCTTAAAATCTTTAAATGACTAAAAAAGAGCTACATATCTGTTGGAATATTTTTAAAGATATCTTCATTTCCCAAAAGAACTTCCAAATGCATATCCTGAGAACTTTATTAAGCACTAGTCATAATTGATGAATGTGTATGTTCAATACTGTTTGCTAATTCCTCTGGCATCTGGTAAAACCATGTCACGTCGATATGATGGATGATACTGCTTTTTTGGAATGAGAAAACTTCCACATGGTGTCACAGTGAGTATACTTGAAAGGATGAGCATAATGTAAACTGTCATCATGGCTAAGTTTTATGGCCAATGATATCCGAAAGAAAAGATTGTTTTAAGATGCTGTACTCACAATGGTGTTGTGTAGCCCTGCACTGGCAGAGCAATCTAGACATTTTTGTCCTCTAGTTTTGGGCTTCCTTTAACAAGCGGTAGAAAATTTCAAACTCTTTGCCTTGAATATATTTGAAATATCTTCTTCTTTGAAAACTTCCCCTCAAAGTCAAGGTAGATGTTAATAGCAAGAAGCAGATGAATTATTTAGGCTTATGCTTAATAAATATAATAGTGTCCTCCACAAGTGTAGCTTTATGCTGATAAATCTTAAGTGGTATTTTATGAAGGATGTTAAAATATGTATTTTTCTAAGTCAATGAAGTAATTTTAGTTCTAGAAATTCAAACTAGCATATATCTACGTGACAGGAGATAACTTGTTGGTCTAAGTACCTGCCAGGCAAGCACAAGGATCCTTTTTTTTTTTTTTTTTTTTTTTTTTTTTTTTTTTTTTTTTTTTTTTTTCTTTTTGAGACAGGGTTTCGCTATACAGTTCAGGCCAGCCTGGAGCTCACTTTTGTAGCCCAGGCTAGTCTGAAACCCACACTGATGCTCCTGCCTTAGCCTCCCAAGTGCTGGACTTACAGGCATGAGCCACCATGCCTATGTTTAATCTCCAGCACCACATGCTATGCTGGCTCCAAAATCCCAGGTGCTCCAAGCCGGGCAAAATGAAACCAGGTGCATGACTGTAATTCCAAGGCGTGGGGAGGCTGAGACAGGTGAATCACTATGAGTCCAAGCTGCATAGCAAGACCCTGTACCAAACAAACAAACAAATAAATAAATGAATAAATAAATAAATAAATAAAATATTTTTTTAAATAAAATATATCTCTAGCTACCCTTTAGGTAACTTTAAGGTTGACTCTTGAGACTATAAAGATGGACTCTGATACTGTTCCTGATACTGAGGAAGCTTACATCAAGCAAGCAAAGCAATTTTCCATGGTTACCAAAACAGGATTTGGAATCAGAGCCCACACCTTTGTTCCCCACCTATAAAATAAGTAAGATACTAAAACCTATTGCTAAGATTATTATAAATAATACAATAATGTAAAATGCAATACTTTAGAAGCACCATATATGTTCAACAAATGCCTCTTTCTAAAATAATTTATCTCTCATATAAACACATTGTTCTTTAAGACCATAACACTAAATTTTTCTAAAGTTATTCAACTCCAAAAGTCTATAATTATAAATGATAAGTGTTCATAGAGTTTGCAGTGAAAAGAATAAAACTTTGGATACATGTATTATTTTCAATATAAATGCAAACTATACTTTCTACACTGCAAGTTCTGTATCAGTAATATTTGTTTTGAAATTGTGTATTAAAATAAGACTGTACCATGTTCAGCTGGTAATGTGGTGTAACTTCTGTCTGGTCACTTTTCTTTGATTATCATGGTATTATCCCTGCCATTTGTGGGTTACAAATCAAATGAAGTGAGAAATAATCATTAAAATTAGACATCACATATTTTATATACTAATATGGGATAATCTTGATGATATATTGAATGACAAAAGCAAAATGCACAGATATACAGTATGTCACCATAAATTTAAAAAGACATCTTTTTGTATTATTTACATGTTTACCATATGCATACATTACCTTTCAAAAAATTAGATTTCCTTTTTCACAGTAAAATGTAACAGGAGAGAACAGATGCCTAAGATTTCATTTTCAAACAGAAATCCCAATCACCAGCACCAGTAGCAGCTGCTGTTTAACTTTATTTGATAAGAGAAAAGCAGCAGATAGAAATGAAAAATAAACTAAATGAATCTACAGAGATCAAATTCCAGGTGATGCTTACTTTAGTTGCCTTTGCTGTTGGGTTCCAAAATAGTTTCTCTATACTAATTTAGTGGCATTAATAAACAAAACAAAGGACTTAACATCAGACTAAGCTGGTTTTCATTTATAATCCTCTCATTTGCTAGCTGTGTAAACATAAACAAATGACCTCACTCTCTGAACCTCATTTGCATCAGCACACAGGAATCACAATGCCTGTCTACCACAAGAGTGGTCCCAAGGCATGAATGAAATTGCCTGTATTCAAGCATCATAACTGACACACACCTAGCCAAGTTTTCATCTTCTTTTCATCTTTTCATCTTTTCATCTTTTTCATCTTCTTTTTTTTTTATCTTCTTCAGAAGCTCTTCTTTAGTGGACCTTGTAGGATAGAGATATATCATCATTTATTCCCTCAAAAATCACAAGTAGACTTTTCTAAACATTGAACTAAAGCAGAGGAAAATATTCACATTCACTGTCCTCCTGAAGCATGGATTCCAGCAGGGTGATAGATAACATATCCTCACTCCAGAATGATGGATCATGGAGGTCAGTGCTATTAGAAAAGTGGTACAGGGCAATAGAGAAATGTATATTAAAGGCATCTAATCATCAAAGGCTTCAGAGGATTGTGGAGGAACTTATGTTAAGGGTAAGCCAAATGCGGGAGTAAGAGTTCAAGAAATGTCACCAGAGAAGAATGTTCTAGTCTACCTACTATCTTAGCTGACTTCTGAAAGATGTTACATACCATTGTTTTTATTTTTTCATTATGGTATGTGTATCTGTCTTGGATCTCAGCCACATTGTAATATCTAGAAGTGTTTAACATACAGTAAATCCTCAATATCTATCTTTTGAATAAATTAAAAATTCCCAAGATTGAAGGATCAATCTTGAAGACAACCTTTGTCTTTTTAATTTTTAAATTAAATCATGCCTCACTCGTTGATTTAAAATTTACGCACCCTAAAGTCCTTAGAAAAGTTCAGAATCCTGCTAAACTAGGATGCTTTGAAACTGGGTTAAGTCTCCTTTCTTTCTACAAAGCTATAAGGGGGCATGTGGTAGGAATAAGCAGCTGCATAACTAGTGCCACTTGGACTTTGTGGTAGGTGAAAAGATTGCAGTTGTCCAACTGGAAAATTAGGGAAATAAACTAAAGAGTTAGAAAAGGATCTTGTAAAGATTAGATGGTATCACGGCTTGTTTCTAGATGTCCACCACACTAAGCCTCATGTTGTTGCAGGCAGCTGATATATCATAGGCAGTCAGACAGGGATACACCCTCAAAGGAACCAGTGTGGAAGATAAGATACCTTGCAACTGTGATAGAGACGACTGCTCCCACTGAGGGCCAGACCTAAGGACCAAAGATTGAACAAATGCTGACCTCCCTGAAGATATGTATCCAGGATTGATCATCACCTTGGGGAAGTCAGAAAGACTCATTAATCCAACTGCTACTGGCTACTCAATAAACTCCTGTTCTACATCCATGTCCATTTGCTACATGACCCCCTTCCCCATTTGGTCCTGGGTTTAATCAATTTTACCTGAGCAATGGTGCTTGTAAACTTATTTGTCAGCCATATTTTTGTCCCACCTCATGCCCACCTAAACGACTTCCCATGTTCATCACCTTAGACCTACCTCACCATATGGTTTTAATCTATAAAAGTTCCTAGAAGAGACAGTTTCCTGGGTAGCCCACTTGGGTCCCCATTCTGTCCCTCTCTCATACAGAAGCTTTCTTTCCCCGATAAGTATTCTGCTCTTAACCTCCATTTGTTCCTAAAATTCATTTTTCAGTTTTATGGAACATGAACTCACCCCAAGTAACTTTCAGTATGGGAGCTTCATTCCCCTGTAGTTATTGGTTGGATTTTTTAGAGGTGTGACATTGTGATTAAGGGTATGATCTGGAACTAAAATATTTGGATTACTTCATTAACTGGTTTAGCGGAGTTTCCGATGACCTGACCCAAAAGATGTATAGCTAAATTAAATGTAAAAGGATGGAAAGAAGCTGGCGCTCCTGTGGCTGCTTTGGTGTCTTCTACCTGTCTTGTCACGGACTGTTTCTCCTCTGTGATCCCTTCAGCCATATCACCCTGCCTTGGAACCAACAGACTATAGCCTGGCACCTTCATAAGCTGGGAGCTAAATAAGCATCTTCTCCTTTAACTTTTGGGGTTGGGCATTTGTTTCTCCTTTAACTTTGCGCACTTCAATAACAATAAAGTAGCTAAGGTAGAAGATGCCATAAGAAGGGCTCCCTAATAATAATCAGTATGACTCACCTATTTTCAGCTGGCGGAAGAAATTTTGCATATATTTTTAAATATTCTAGTTTTCCTCTTACAACATATATTTTTTTTTCTTTTTGCACCTGCCAAATCAATAATCAAACACAATGAAGAATGCTTCTGAGAAAGCAAAAAAGAATTGGCATGTCTGTTTTCCCTTTTCCATCTACCTGACACCAAAGAGAGAAAACTGAAGCTATTTGAAAGACTTTAGTCTTTCTAGCTTTTCAATATGGCATCTGCATCATAACTGCCCTATTTTAATTTTGAGAAATCTAATCAAGGGAGGTAAGTTAGACTGTTTTAGTGGCCTACTGGCTTTCTCTTACTCCTAAAGGAAATTCATTAAATTCTCTTCTTGTGTTTCAAGAAAGCAAACTGGAACTGGCCAGTGAGATAATAGAAGCCTAATGATGGCCATGGAGTGAGTGAGTGACTGCTTTTAGTGCTGTTTTAATTCATTCCAAATGGAGACTTGAGTCCTTAGCCAGTCCCTCTTCTTTTTTTCCTCTTCTTTCACATTAAAGCACTTCCCTGGTCCCACAAAAAAAACAAAACAAAACACAACACATTAAAGCATTTGCACTCTGTTCTTTTTCTATCTCACCATAGACAAAGGTTTGGATAATTTCTACTTATGATTTTCAGAACTACTGTTCTCTCAGTATCTCTTTTCAAAACCTAAAGTTAGATTTGGCTTTTCCCTCTAATGTATCCATCCTGCAGTTTCTGCCTTATTTATCTTTACAGTAGTCTCACGACAAGAGAAGAGAAGCGATTAGTCTCTAATTGGGTTCAATATCACCTGCTCCCAGACAAAGTATTTGTTATGAGGAAGACAATCAGTACAATAAATGAGTAAGCACTTTTTGCTTAGTGATAAAAGGAAGCATACTAAGGGAAGCAATTTCCTGGCTAGCCTCTATGAAGAAAGTAGCCAACTTCTCTAAGTTAAAATATTTGTTTGTTAGGGGGAGGCTGAGACAGGAGAATTACATGACTGGTAGGCCAGCGAATTTAAGGCCAGCCTGAACTATAGAGTGAGACACACAAAATATATATGTATTCATATATTATATATTCATTGTTGGAATATGAAAACTTTTACCTAAAAACTTTTGTAGTGAACAATTTTAGATCTTATGCCAAATATAAAGCAATAAAGATAAATTATAGCTATTTCATGTATTAAATTTTATATATAATATATAAATTATATCTTACATATTTCTATGATGTATATTTACATATAACATCCATTATTTATAATGCACATGACCATATATATATATATATGTATATATATATATATATATATATATATAGCTTGAATATATGTATTATAGATTGTCAAGGTAATCTTTAATAGTGTTTTCCATAAGTATAGAAAAAATAATTTATGAGCAATGTCATTACCTATTTGTTCAAGAAATAATTATATTACATTATCCTTATTTTTAGCAATTATATATTTACAATTTACTGTAATACACTATACATATATAATAATTTATAGCATTTATACCATACATTTCACAAAATAGGAGAGAAATTAAAATTATTTTATATTCAGATTGATTGATTATCAGTACAATACGCAGTTAGTGAAAGACTATAAGGAAAAATCAAAACTTAGAATTGGAGCAAACCACCTTTATTGTGAATAATGAAGTAACAGAGACTGGCTTCTATGGCTGTGCATTAAAACATATAAGGAGAATACCATTATGACTCGTTCCTTAGTGCCAGTTTGGAAACCAAAACTTTAACACCTCTGCATTTCACAAGATCACACCAAGAAATACACCAGGTCATCACTTGTTTGGAACTAAGTCAGCCTGTGATTATCTCCAAGGCCTCTCCCTGGTTGCTGTTATCACTTGTAATAGAGGAATGTTCGAAGGGCACTGCAAAATCAAGAACTCACATAATCTCAAACTGCTATGTCAGGCCTTTCTTCATGGTGAAAATAATATTCAACAACTTCCAGCATGTGCTTACCACATCTGCACCCATTTTGGGTCAATCAAAAATAAAAAGAACTGCTGGAAAGAAATAAGCTACCCATTCAAAAGTAAAAAGAGGAAAAGCCAGCTGCATACAAACCTTGCAGATTGTGCTGATGAGATCCATGGATGGGCAGAAAGAGCTGCTTCAGGAAAAGAAAATCTAACTTTTGAGCAGAAAATATGCAGAACACACATGGGACGAAAAGTATTTGTCCTCCATCAAAAGCAACTCCTAGGAATTATTGAGGGTATTTTCACTCTATCCCCCAAAATATGCACAAAGCTGAATTTCTTTCCTCTGTGTATACAAAATAATATGTTTATATATAGTGTAGATTTGACTAGGGCCGGTTGCTATATTTTTATCAAGGAAAATGAAAACATGAAGCAAAGGCAAAATTCATTTACAGTCCCATCACGAATAGTATTTCTACAGAAGGCTAAAACTTCACCCAGAGCACCTCTTGTCCATCAGTAAATTGTATGGAAGGATTTTCTCTTAATATTTCTTCTAATTAATTTTTGCTAATTCTTTCTGTAATCAAATTTCTCCTTCAGTGTGAACCCTTAATCAGAACCTAGGGTGCTCCATATTGTTTTAGATTGCTTCCTGGCATAAGTTTGTTCTATTTGTGTAAGTCATAATTATGCCAAAATAGGCATAGATCTGAAAGTTTGGCAGTGTCTCAGTACAACACAATTTCTCAGACATCATGAGGAAAATAGGTGAGTCCCAAACTGTCTTCAAGAGTTCAAATGATGATACACACGACGTATAAACTTTGAGCAGCCTTCTTTGTTGTTTGTTCATGAAGCAAGAATTTCAGGTCTGATTTTGATACAAATCAGTTACTTTCCTCTTTCTCAGAGATCACAGATAATATCACCAACTGGTTGTATCTCTCAAAGATAACATTTGTGAACAGATTGAGAAATATTTCTAGCAAATCTATTAATAAAAAGTAATCTTGACTGAAAATTACCACTGATGGTTATTCTATCATAAGTATATTGCCCATATTATTTCATGTAAGACATACTAAGATTAATGCCACAGAAAAATCGTTATTATATGATAAAATAAGATACAGAAGATTAATAATCAACCCAAGATCAACCTATTAATAACAGAATAAAAGTGAGGATTCAGACCTCTAAACCATGTTTTTAACTGCCAAGTCTCTGCCCCACTGGGAAGAACAAACTTTAACTGTGACTTATCATGTACTACATAAGTAAAAACTTCATTAAATATAATAAATATATCACAAACTTAAATCTATAAAAGACCTTTAAGGTCCTACAACATTAAATAGTCCAAATAACCAAAACCTCTAGAGAACCTTTAGTAAAACATTTCATGGCTGCATTATTATATGCGAATTACAGCTCTACACATGCTTTGATGAGCATTAAATAAAGAAATAAATGGAACTGTGACATATAAATTATCAAGCACTGTGACAGACAGAATAGTATTTTCTGCAGTGTCCTTCAGAATAAGCTGACCAGAAGAGACCTCTTAAAATGGTAAATGCTAATGCGGTCCCATGAGACCTATTCCAGTCCCATGAGATGAGTAACCATCAGAAAAATTTATATTTCTTCTAAATTATGGAATGCACATGGCTTTCTGTTCCAGGTGTTGAATTTGCAACTATTTATCATGTTATCTGGCATTGTGACTGCAAGTCTTCATAGATATAAATCCCTGTGAGATTTTAAGTCACCTGTAACCCTATTTTGAGAACAGATGGAGAGTATGTTCACCAGCTCAGGCTGCCACTGCCACTGCTACTTAAGATGAGATTCGCCTACGTCAGTCTCTCCACTGGCTATGGGGGAAACTGCATGTTGCATTCTCCCCGCCCTACCTCCTGATATGTAAATGGAGGGCGCATGTGACTGGCATGACCAATAGGACTGTTCCCCTCGCTGACTACATGAAGTAACCAAATGAGCTGAGAACTTCGTGGTAACTGACAAACACTCAAAGATTTCTGGATTAAAACCTTAAAAGGCTGAACTTTATAGGGGCTCAGTGACATTTCCTTAAAAGCTGGTTAACATGAAATGTTCTGACATTATAAAACTGCTGGAAAAATCACAAGAAATTAAATGTTAGGGTAATTGTCAGTATGGTTGGAGAAATGAATTATTATTTTTAAATGTAAGAACAAAGAGGTAAAATATGAGGTTTGGAAAGACAAGGTGGGAAAATGGACAAGGGTGAAAGGCAAAGGGGTGAATCCTTTGTCACTTTCATTCAACCATTACTAACATACTATGCTTCTTATACAAGAACTAACTGGGATCAAGGAAAGGAGAAAAGAAAGAAGGGATAAACAGATATGCATATACACAGGATAGTTAGGTAATTGTACCAACTTCTACTGAAAGGAATAGTTCAGGCTTAATTTTTTTTTTCTTTTTTCTTCTTTTTAATTTTTTGACCAATTTTGCATGCTTCTACCTAGTAATCTGAACAACTAATTTGAAGACAATATAACATTTGTTGAATTACTATCATTTTGTTTAGTGAAATTCTGTCACTTCTAATGTTTACTTTACTATTTTTAAAATTTCTTCAAAAAATAAAAGCAGACCGCTGGGAGCTGAGCCTGCGCACCCGCCCCGGGTAAGCCCCTGCGCCCGTCTGCCCCGCCTCTGCGTTCCCGCGACTAACTTCCTGTCCCAGCCCAGCACAAACCCCACCGCTGGGAGCTGAGCCCGCCGCTGGGTTCAGGATCCTTGGCCTGCCTTCCCTTTCCCCGCCCCGCCACCCCCCCATTTTTTTTTTTTGAACCCCTCCAGCCCATGCTCCAGCACTGAACCCATCAAATAGCCCGTTTGGCAACCGTTCCGGTACACGAGCCTACCAGGACTACTCAATCCCAAAGCTCCACCTCCACCTACAGACCACATGCCCCAGGATTCACAAAAGCTAGCAGCCAGAGCGCCAACACAAGAGTCAGGAACCTCTGTAGAAGAACCACCTTGGAGTCTCCAGACCAAACGCCCATAGACACAGCATAACATCAACAAAGTGCAGAGGTCGCTTCCATACAAAATGATAACAACAAGGAGTAGGAGGCAATCTCAGGACCCATGCCCACCCAAACCAAATACAGAAGACACTATCATGGAAGAAAATAGGAACCATACAGATGAAACCTCTGAATGGGTAGCATCTGAGGCAGACACACAAGTGCAGAAACTTATAGAGCAACTGAGATCAGAGATAACATCTGAAGTAAAAAAAGAAATACATGAAGTAGAAAAACGGCTGGAGAAACGTATGGAGGACATCAGAGCAGAAATAATATCTAAAGTTGACAAAGACATGCCTAAATCAATAG